>CM031600.1:103793634-103836134 GCA_018398815.1 Conus ventricosus
CAGCCAAACATACACAGTCACAGCACAGTCGTAAATAGAGACAGATCCCGACATACCGTCACAGACGTGTGAATAAGAAAACCCAAGAATCCCCCAAAGCCCCAAATAAGCAAAATTCACAACACAAAAAAGCGTGAATAGAACGATCAGCAGGCTGCAGTCATAGCACAGTCGTGAATAGAGCACAGATCCAGCAGACATACACAGTCACTGCACATCGTAAATAGAGCACAGATCCAGCAGACATACACAGTCACAAACACAGTCGTGAATTGAGCACAGACCCAGTAGCAACACAGTCACACCAAGTCGTGAATAGAGCACAGATCAGCAGGACATACCAGTCACTGCACAGTCGTGAATAGAGCACAGATCCAGCAGACATACACAGTCCAGCACAGTCGTAAATAGAGCAAAAGATCCAGCAGACATACACATTCACAACACGTCGTGATAGAGCCCCGATCCAGCAGGCATGCAGTCACAGCACAGTCGTGAATAGAGCACAGATCCGCAGGCATGCAGTCCCCAGACAGTCGTGAATAGAGTACAGATCCAGCAGGCATGCACAGTCCAACACAGTCGTGAATGAGCACAGATCAGCAGACATGAACAGTCACACACAGTCGTGAATAGAGCCAGATCCAGTAGGCATGAAGAGAACACAGATTTTAACGGTCACAATACAGCCTTTAAAACGGACAGATTTTGACAGGTTTAAAGGGAGAAATATAGATGTAACATTTTCAAAACAGTTAGTCTTAAATTAGAGCACAGATCCAGCAGGTTTGAAGAAAATATAGATCTAACGGTACAAAACACCCTTTGAAAAGAGCACAGATCAGTAGGCATAAAGAGAATACAGATCTGACGTCCACATTATAGTCATGAAAAGAGCACAGACCAGCAGGCATGAAGAAATACAGTTTTGACAGTCACATTATAGTCATTAAAGAGCACAGATCCAGCAGGCATGAGAGAATATGGATCTAACAGTCACAACAGCCATGAAAAATACACACATCCATCAGTCATAACAGGTGATGAAAAGAACACAAATGCGGCAGTCACAACGGATCTGTGAAAGAACAAAGATCCATAATTATCATAGATATGTGAAGAAAAAGAAAAGATTCCAGTCGTCAAATCACGTCTGTGAAAAGAGCACAGGCGCAATGATTATACAACAGATCCCTGAAGAGAACACGGATCCACCAATCATAATAGAGCCGTGGAGAGGACACAGAACACGGATCCACCAATCATAATAGAGCCGGGGAGAGGACACAGAACACGGATCCACCAATCATAACAGAGCCGTGGAGAGGAAAAGAGTCAACAATAGTAACGGGTACCGTAAACAGAATGAAGATTCCGCAGTCATGCAGTGTTTGAGTGTTTGCAGACACTGTCAATCATTGGAGTCCACCACAGTGTTTCAGTCTGTAAACGGGTGTACTTTGGCTTCAAAACAGATTTCGCAAAATTATCTGCAGTTTTCTCAGTGTTTGTTGTTGTGCAAACATTCTGTTTTGATTTAATTTCTTTTTCTTTGGTTTTGGTCTTTTTTCCTTTCGTGTTGCAAAGACCTAATTCAAACTTTAACCAAATGTTTGCCATTGAGCAACCGCCGTTAAAATAATCTAAACAAAAGTGTGACAAAACCAAGATCCTAAAACTGATAAAACAGAATTGAAATTCTCAATACCGTGTAATGCATGTTGGTGAGGCTTTCATATTCTCTTTATCATTGAAGTCAGGTTTTTGTGATAACCAAAGGTAATATTGACAGGGAGTTGGCGGTGTACTTCAGAGAGACAGAGAGTTGACAGTGTACTTCAGAGATACAGAGAGTTGGCGGTGTACTTCAGAGAGACAGAGAGTTGACAGTGTACTTCAGAGATACAGAGAGTTGGCGGTGTACTTCAGAGAGACAGAGAGTTGACAGTGTACTTCAGAGATACAGAGAGTTGGCGGGGACTTCAGAGAGGCAGAGCGTTGGCGGTGTACTTCAGAGAGGCAGAGAGTTGGCGTGTACTTCAGAGAGGGAGAGAGTTTGGCAGTGTACTTCAGAGAGGCAGAGAGTTGGCAGTGTACTTCAGAGAGGCAGAGCGTTGGCGGGGTACTTCAGAGATACAGAAGTTGGCGGTGTACTTCAGAGATACAAGAGTTGGCAGTGTACTTCAGAGAGGCAGAGAGTTGGCAGTGTACTTCAGAGAGGCAGAGAGTTGGCAGTGTACTTCAGAGAGGCAGAGAGTTGGCAGTGTACTTCAGAGAGGCAGAGAGTTGGCAGTGTACTTCAGAGAGGCAGAGAGTTGGCAGTGTACTTCAGAGAGCAGAGAGTTGGCAGTGTACTTCAGAGAGGCAGAGAGTTGGCAGTGTACTTCAGAGAGACAGAGAGTTGGCAGTGTACTTCAGTGAGGCAGAGAGTTGGCGGTGTACTTCAGAGAGGCAGAGAGTTGGCGGTGGTACTTCAGAGAGACAGAGAGTTGGCAGTGTACTTCAGAGAGGCAGAGAGTTGCAGTGTACTTCAGAGAGGCAGAGCGTTGGCGGTGTACTTCAGAGATACAGAGAGTTGGCGGTGTACTTCAGAGATACAGAGAGTGGCAGTGTACTTCAGAGAGGCAGAGAGTTGACAGTGTACTTCAGAGATACAGAGAGTTGGCAGTGTACTTCAGAGAGGCAGAGAGTTGGCGGTGTACTTCAAGATACAGAGAGTTGGCAGTGTACTTCAGAGAGGCAGAGTTGGCGGTGTACTTCAGAGAGGCAGAGAGTTGGCGGTGTACTTCAGAGAGGCAGAGAGTTGGCGGTGTACTTCAGAGAGGCAGAGAGTTGGCGGTGTACTTCAGAGAGACAGAGTGTTGGCAGTGTACTTCAGAGAGGCAGAGAGTTGGCGGTGTACTTCAGAGAGGTAGAGAGTTGGCAGTGTACTTCAGAGAGATAGAGAGTTGGCAGTGTCTTCAGAGAGGCAGAGAGTTGGCGGGGTACTTCAGAAGAGACAGAGAGTTGGCAGTGTACTTCAGAGAGGCAGAGAGTTGGCAGTGTACTTCAGAGAGGCAGAGAGTTGGCGGTGTACTTCAGAGAGACAGAGAGTTGGCAGTGTACTTCAGAGAGGCAGAGTTGGGCGGTGTACTTCAGAGAGGCAGAGAGTTGGCGGTGTACTTCAGAGAGACAGAGAGTTGGCAGTGTACTTCAGAGAGGCAGAGAGTTGACAGTGTACTTCAGAGAGGCAGAGAGTTGGCGGTGAACTTCAGAGAGGCAGAGAGTTTTGGCTGTGTACTTCAGAGAGGCAGAGAGTTGGCAGTGTACTTCAGAGAGACAGAGAGTTGACAGTGTACTTCAGAGAGCAGAGAGTTGGCGATGAACTTCAGAGAGGCTGTACAGTTCAAGAAGAGGGATGAAAGGACAACGGCCCAGGACAGACCACGTGTGAAAACACTTGCCTGTACACATGCATTAACGTGTTTGTTTACAAATGTGAGCAATCTTTTCGCTTCTGGAAACTATACACACTGCCATTGAAATCGGAAACCGGAGGTGTAGTCTGTTCATCTTCATTATTTCTTAATCAAGAAGGTGTCTGTTCTACTAAAGGAAAGAATAAACATTCTGTAACCTTTGTTTGCACCTGGTGCGATGGGAAGTAACTGTCTGGTCCTCCTTCGTTTCCATTGTCTTAAATGTCATTCGTCTTGCTTGAAGAGACCAAAAGGTCGAAACGCGTCGGAATTTTTTTTCTTTGTTTTTATTTATTTTTAATTTCGTTTGGTGACACAGTAATTAGTCATTGCTTTATAAAAGAAAAAGAAAATCACACGCAACAAATGGATATTTATACAGACAGGCTTCTTGAGATTCCAAACGAAAATGTCATTGACAATTGAAAGAGTGAAGGAGTTTGTCAACAGTTCAATCACCTATAGATTTTTTTAAGATTCTTTTTTTCTTATATGGTGCACTTTTAACATCTAACAGGTCCGGATATAAAGCGTGTGGCAGAGCAGAGACTACATAATTGCACAGAGCAATAAAGACAAGTGAAACAGGTTTGCTAGCGAGGAAAAAACAAACCACGCGTCGGAAAACTGATTTAACCAATAAGGAAAGCAGGGGAGAACGGCGAGTAGGAGGCACGATCATAGCTATTGATAATGGAGACAACAGAGAACCATACCAATCATAGTCCTGGCACGATCATAGCTATTGGTAATGGAGACAACAGACAACCATACCAATCATAGTCATAATACTGAAACGACCTTTCACCACTATTAACGACAGAGTCAAGAACTAATCAAACTTTTCTCTGGACAGCCAGTCCATCTAATGTCGTAAGTAAATTATGATTTGAAATAGTGTTTTACAGTGGCTCTCAATGACCATGATTGATGCATGAGAATTAGATAAAGTGCTAGACACATCGAACGTACACAAAGAAATGCACACAGACCATGACAGAGAAGCAGCTGGTCAGACTGTCCCTGTTTATAGTGCATGCCGTAAACATCAAGAAGCACACAGGTGTCTTGTTGGAAAACACAATAGTTCTGCTCCACCTGGCATGGTTTAAAACAAGCAAAACGAGGAGAGAGAGAGAGAGAGAGAGAGAGAGAGAGAGAGAGAGAGAGAGAGAGAGAGAGAGAGAGAGAGAGAGGGGGGGGGGGTAAGGAAAAGAGACAGGCAGACAGAGCGAAAGAGATCTCCAATCTATAATCTGTCTGTTACTGTCACAAAAATGTCAATGTCAGTTCTGTCAAGCCAGCTGGGACTCCACACAGAGAGATGTCAGACAGATAGCTTTCGTTAAACCTTTCGTCTCTTATCAAAGGCCGTTACACTTTGAGGGGAGAGAGAGAGAGAGAGAGAGAGAGAGAGAGAGAGAGAGAGAGAGAGAGAGAGAGAGAGAGAGAGAGAGAGAGAGAGAGAGAGAGAGAGAGAGAGAGAGAGAGAGAAAGAGAAAGAGAGAGAGAGACAGAGACAGAGATAGACAGAGATAGACAGAGAGAGAGAGAGAGAGAGAGAGAGAGAGAGAGAGAGAGAGAGAGAGAAGAAAAAGCATTTCACACGGGCGAAATAACGAACTACTTTAATTTCAAGCTTTAAAGAAGAGTTGACTGCTTCACCAAAGGTCGTAGATCATGCACCATCAATGTGGAAACGAGTGAGAAATGCCAGGAGTGATGACTGATAGGTCTCTGGGCTGTGTGTAAAAGCCAGGTCTCCTCGCGCAGCACTGTTACCTAACGCCATGTGCTGTCAGACCTTGGAGAAAACGGCGTAAGAATCTGGAAAAGGTAGACCTTAGTCTTCGTCCTTTGGAAAGAGTCCAGACCCGCAATAATTCCATGAGTGAGCAACAGAGAACTGCAGGCACGTTCCCAGTCTGACAGGGAGATAAGGCTTCTGTTTATTTGTTTGTTTGTTTGTTTTTCTCGTGAGAGAATGAGTTGAGAGAGAGAGGGGTGTGGGATACCTATTATGTCCACTACTAGCTTTATTAAGCAGTTCCTTTGTTTGAGGCCCAACTGAGTGTCTACTCAGAAATATAGACAGATGCAATGTTCATCGCTTGAGGATGTGAATCTCTTGAGATACCCTTTCCTCCTTCTCTCTTTCCTCCCTCGCTCCCTTGGCAGCGCCCTGTTCCAATATTCTGTCACGCAGTGCGTTTTGCTCCTGAGGCATTTCCTGTTGCTAGGACACTCAGAGTCAATCACAGATTAAAGGAATCCTTAACGCTGCTATACAAACAGAACCAGGTGAAGTGGCTCAACAAAACACACGTGAGTCGCGCCTTCCTAAACTAATCCTTCCAACTGGCCAATTGAACAGTGTGATGATCGTGGTGGAGGATGACAATGATTGTATTTGTTTTCTGCTATCATGCCACTTTTCCTCGGTCCTAGACATAACATTATCTCCATCATTGCACTGGTTCTCTGTGCCCAAGAATTACCCTTATCTCCTTCATGCCACTGTTCCTCTGTCCCAGACATTACATGATCTCCATCATGCCACTGTTCCACTGTTCCAAGACTTTTCCATTATCTATCATGCCCACTGTTCCTCTGTTCCTCTGTTCCCAAGACTAATACATGATCTCATCATGCACTGTTCCTCTTGTCCCACGGATTACCCAGCTATTCTACTGCCCTGTATCAGTCTAAGACATTAACATTGATTCTCCATCATGCACTGTTCCACTGTTCCAAGACATTACCGATTATCTCCATCATGCCACTGTTCTCTGTCCCAAGACATTACCATGATCTCCATTTGCCATGTCCCTCTGTCCACAGACATTACATGATCTCATCATGCCACTGTTTCCTCTGTCAAGACATTACCATGATCTCCATCATACCACTGTTCCTCTGTCAAGACTTTACCATGATCTCCATCATGCCACTGTTCCACTGTCCTTGACCCAGACATTACCATTATCTCCATCATGCCACTGTGCCTGTCCAAGAACATTACATGATTCCCATCATGCCCATGTTCTCTGTCCCAGACATTCCCTGATGCTCCATAGCACTGTACCACTGTTCCTCTGTCCAAGACATTACCATGATCTCCATCATGCCTGTCTCTGTCCCAAGACATTACCATGATTCCATCATGCCACTGTCCTCTGTCCCAAGACATTACCATGATCTCCATCAGCACTGTTCCTCTGTCCCAAAAGACATTAACATGGATCTCCATCAGGTGCCACTGTTCACTGTTCTTTGCTCCAGACATCTACCATAATCTCCATCATTCATGTGCCACTGTTTCCTTGTTCTCTGTCCCAAGACATTACCATGATCTCCATCATGCCATGTTCCTCGTCCAAGACATTACCATGATCTCCTTCATGCCACTGTTCCCTTCCCACAACATGACCATTGATCTCCATCATACCACTGTTCTCTGTCCAAGAACCTTACCATGATTCATCATGCCACTTGTTCCACTGTTCCTCTGTCCCAGACATTTCCATTTATCTCCATCATGCCATGTTCCTGTCAAAGACATTACATGATCTCCATCAGTGCCACTGTTCTCTGTCCAAGATTCCATCTCTCCATCATGCCACTGTTCATTGTTCCTTGTGGTCCCAAGACATTACCATGATCTCATCATGCCACTGTTCCTCTGTCACAAGACTTCCCATGTCTATCATGCCACTGTTCACTGTTCCACTGTTCCAAGACTTTACCATTATCTCATATGCCACTGTTCTCTGTCCCAAGACATTACCATGATCTCCATCTTGCCACTGTTTCCTCTGTCCCAAGACATTAACCATGATCTCATCTGCCACTGTTCCATGTTCTCTGTCCCTAAGACATTACCTTTATCCTCCATCATGCGACTGTTCTTGTCAAGACATTACCATGATCTCCTCTTGCACTGTTCACTGTTCTCTGTCCAAAGGACATTACATGATCTCCATCATGCATGTTCCGCTGTCCCAAGACATTACCATGCTCCATCATGATGTTCACTGTTCACTGTTCCAAGACAATACCATTATCTCCCTCATGCACTGTTCCTCTGTCCCAAGAATTACCATGATTCCATCATGCCACTGTTACCCCTGTTCCTCTGTCCGACATTACATTATCTCCATCATGCCACTGTTCCACTGTTCTCTGTCCCAAGAAAATTACCATGATCTCATCATGCGGACTGTTCCTCTGTCCAAGAAGACATTACCATAATCTCATCAGCCATGTTCCTCTTGTCCAAGACATTTCATGATCTCCATCATGCCACTGTTCTATGTTCCTCTGTCCAGACATTCCATGTTCTCCATCATGCCATGATTTTTTTTACCTCTTGTCCAAGACATTACCATGATCTCCATCTGCACTGTTCCTATGTCCCAAGTCATACCATGATTTCCATCATGCACTGTTTCCTCTGTCCAAGATCTTACCCTGCTTTACCATGCCACTGTTCACTGTTCCTCTGTCCAGCATTACCATGCTCTCCATCATGCCATGTTCAAGACTTTACCATTGATCTCATCATGCCACTGTTCTCCAAGACATTACCGTGATCTCATCATGACCACTGTTCCACTGTTCCTATGTCCAGACTTTACATTATCTGCATCATGCCATGTTCCTCTGTCCAAGACATTCCCATGATCTCATCATGCCACTGTTCCTCTGTCCAAGAATTCCATGATCTCCATCCATGCACTGTTCCACTGTTCCTCTGTCCAAGACATTCACATGATCTCCATCATGCACTGTTCCTCGACCCAAGACCTTACAGATCTCATCAGCCATGTTCATGTTCCACTTTCAACGGACATTACCATTATCTCATATGCCCTGTTCCTCTGTCCAAGACAATTACCATGCTCTCCACATGCCATGTTCCTCTGTCCCAAGAATACCATGATCTCCATTCATGCAGGTTCACTGTTCCTCTGTCCCAAAAAGGGACCATTACCCATTATCTCCATTCATGCGATGTTCCTTGTCCAAGACATTACCATGATTCATCATGCCAACTGTCCACTGTTCCCTGTCCCAAGGACATTAACTTTATCTCCATCATGCCATGTTCTTCCTCTGTCCCAAGACTTTACCATGATCTCCATCTGCCCACTGTTCCCATGTAGCCAGTTCAAAGACATACCATTATCTCCAATCATGCCATGTCTCTGTCCAAGACTTACATGATCTCCATCATGCCACTGTTCCACTGTGCCTCTGTCCCTGGGCATTACCATTATCTCCATCATGCCACTGTTCCACTGTTTCCTCGTCCCAAAGGACCATTACCATGATCTCCATCATGCACTGTTCCAAGACATTACCATGATCTCCCATCATGATTGTTCCATGTCCCTTGTCCCAAGACTCACCATTATCTCATCATGCCACGTTCCTCTATTCCATGAATCACCAATATCTCATTCATTCCATGTGTCTATTCAAAGGAATCTACCATGATCTCTTCATGCACGTGTTCCTCTATTCCAAGACATTTATCATGTTCTATCATGCCACTGTTCCTCTGGTCCCAAGACATTATCATGATCTCCATCATGCATGTTCCTCTGTCCCAAGACATTACCATTGATTCTCCTCATGCCACTGTTCCTCTGTCCAAGACTGATTACCAGGATCTCAATCATGCCACTGTTCCTCTGGTCCAAGACATTTCCATTTTCTCCATCATGCCACTGTTTCCTCTGTCCAAAGACATTACATGATCTCCATCATGCCAGGTTCATCGTCCAGACATTACCATTGATTCATAATGCACTGTTTCTATGTACCAAGGAATTACCGATGATCTCCCATCATGCCACTGTTCCACTGTTCCTCTGTCCAAGACATTACCATGATCTCCATTCATGCACTGTTCCACTAGTTCATCTGTACCAAGACATTACCAGGATCTTCCCATCATGCACTGTTCTCTGTCCCAAGACATTACATGATCTCCATCATGCCACTGTTCATCAGTGTCCCAAGACATTACCATGATCTCCATCTGCCACTGTTCCTCTGTCCAGACATTACCATGATCTCATCATGCCACTTTTCTCTGTCCCAAGACATTACCATGCTATCCAATCATCCACGTTCCTCTGTCCAAGACATTACCATGATCTTCATCATGCACAGTACTCTGTCCAAGACATTTCAATGATCTCCATCATGCCACTGTTCCTCTGTCCCAAGTCATTACCATGATCTCATAATGCCACTGTTCCAAGACATTCCATGATTCATCATGCCACTGTTCCACTGTTCCTCTATTGTCCAAGACATTACCATGATCTCCATCATGCCATGTTCCTCTGTCCCAAGACATTTCATTGATTCTCCATCAGCCACTGTTCTCTGGTCCCAAGAACATTACCATGATTCTCCTCATGCCACCGTTCCAAGCATTACATGATTCCCCATCCGTTTGCACTGTTTCACTGTTCCTCTGTCCCAAACAAGAACTTACCATGATCTCATCATGCACTGTTCCTCTGTCCAAGGGACATTACTTGATCTCCATCATGCCACTGTTCCTGTCCAAGACATTACCATGATCTCCATCATGCCACTGTTCTCTGTCCCAAGACATTACCATGATTCCATCATGCCACTGTTCCTCTGTCCCAAAGACATTAACCATGATCTCATATGCATGTTTCCTCGGTCCAAGACATTACCATGATTTTCCATCATGCCACTGTTCCTCAGTCAAGACATACCATGATCTCATCATGCCACTGTTCTCTGTCCATGACATTACCATGATCTCCATCCTGCCACTGTTTCCTCGGTCCATGACATTACTATCATCTCCATCATGCCATGTTCCTCTGTCCCAAGCTTCCATGATCTTCCATCATGACCACTGTTCCACGACATTGACCATGAATTCCATCATGCATGTCCATGTTCCTCTGTCCCCAAGACATTACCATGATCTCAATCATGCACGTTCCTCTGTCCCAAAACATTACCGTGATCTTCCATCATGCCACTGTTCCTCTGTCCCAAGACATTACCATGATTTCTCATCATGCATGTTCCTTGTCCCAAGACATTACCATGATCTCCATCATGCCACTGTTCTCTGGTCCAAGACATTACCATGATCTCCATTCATGCCACTGTTCCACTGTTCTCTGTCCAAAGACATTACCTGTCTCATCATGCCACTGTTCCTCTGTTCCAAGACATTACTATGCATCTCCATTAGCCACTGGTCCTCTGTCAAGACATTACCATGATCTCCATCATGCCACTGTTCCTCTGTCCCAAGACATTACCATGATCTCCTCATGCCACTGTTCTCTGTCCAAGACATTACCATGATCTCCATTCTGCCACTGTCTCGGTCCCAAGAAACCATTACCATGATCTCCATCTTGCCACTGTTCTCTGTTCCCAAGAACATTACCATGCTCTCATCAGGCCACTGTTCCTCTGGTCCCAAGACATTACCATGATCTCCAAGATGCCACTGTTTCCAAGACATTACCATGATCCCATCATGCCACTGTTCTCTGGCCAAGACATTACCATGATCTCCATCATTGCCACTGTTCCTTCTGTCCAAGACATTACCATGATCTCCATCATGCACTGTTCCTCTGTCCCAAGGACATTACCATGATTCCATATGCCCACTGTTCCCTCTGTCCCAAGACCTTACCATGATCTCCATCATGCCACTGTTCCTCTGTCCCAAGACATTACCATGATCTCCATCATGCCACTGTTCTCTGTAAGACATTACCCATGATCTCATCATGCCACTGCTTCCTTCTGTCCCAGACATTACCATGTTTCCATAATGCCACTAGGGTCCTTGTCCCAAGACATTTCATGATCTCCATCCAAGCATGTTTCCTCTGTCCCAAGACATTACCATGATCTCATCATGCCACTGTTCCTCTGTCCCAAGACATTACCCTGATCTCCATCATGCACTGTTCTCTGTCCAGACATTACCCTGATCTCAATCATGCCACTGTTCCATGTTCCTCTGTCCAAGACATTACCATGATCTCCATCATGCCATGTTCCACTGTCCAAGACATTCCCATGATCTCAATCATGCCACTGAGTCCATGTTCCTCTGTCCAAGGACATTTACCCATGATTTCTCCATTCATGCCACTGTTCCATGTCGCAAGACATTTACCATGATCTCATCTGTCCACTGTTCCATTGTTCTCTTGTCCAGACATTCATTATCTCCATTCATGCCACTGTTCCTTGTCCCAAGAATTACCTGATCCCATCATGCCACTGTTCCTCTGTTCCAAGACATTACCATTGATCTCATATGCCACTGTTCCACTGTTCCTTTTGTCCCAAGACATTACCATGATCTCCATCATGCCACCTGTCCCTGTCATAAGACATTACATGATTCATCAGCCCACTGTACCACTGTTCACTGTTCCAAGACTTAACATTATCCCATCATGCCACTGTTCCTCTGTTCAAGACATTACATGGATCTCCATCATGGCGAATGTGCCTCTGGTCCAAGACATTACCATGATCTCCATCATGCATGTTCCCACTGTTCCACTGTTCCAAGACATTACCCCTTAATCTCATCAAGCAGTTCCTCTAGTCCAAGACATTACATGATTTCCATCATTGCCACGTTCCTCGGTCTAAAGACATTTACCTGATCTCCATCATGCCACTTTTCCACTGTTCCTCGGTCCCAGTCATTTCAATTATTCATCATGCGGATGTTCTCTGTCCCAAGACATTACCATGATTCCATTCTGCACTGTTCACTGTTTCTCTGTCCCAGACATTACATTATCTCCATCATGCCTTGTTCCTCTGTCCAAGACATTACCATGATCTCCATCATGCCACTGTTCCTCTGTCCCAAGGACTATTCCCTTGAATTCCATCATGCCACTGTTTCCTTGTTCCTCTGTCCCAAGACATTACCATGATCTCATCATGCCACTTGTTCCTCTGACCCAAGACATTACCATGATTCCATCATGCCACTGTTCCACTGTTCCACTGTTCCAAGACAATACATATCTCCCATCATGCCACTGTTCCGCTGTCCCAAGACATTTACCATGAGCCCACATGGCCATGTTCCTCTGTCCCAAGACATTACATGTTCTCCTTTCATGCCACGGTTCCACTGTTCCTCTGTCCCAAGACATTACATGATCTCCATCATGCGACGGTTCCTCTGTTCCAAGAATTACCATGCTTCCATCATCGCCACGGTTCCACTGTTCCTCTGTCCCAAGACATTTACCATTATCTCCATCATGCCACTTTTCTCTGTCCCAGACATTACCATGATCTCATCATGCACGGTTCACTGTACCACAGTTCCAGAAGACATTACCAATATCTCAATCATGCACTGTTCCTCTGATCCCATGAATTACCTTGATCTCCATCATGCCCACTGTTCCATGTTCCTCTGTCCAGACATTACCCTTATCTCCATCATGCCACTGGTCCCACTGTTCCTCTGTCCCAAGACATTACATGAGCTCCACATGACACTGTTCCAGCATTACCATGATCCTCCATATGCCATGTTCCACTGTCCCTCTGTCCACGACATCACCTTATCTCCTTCATGCCACTGTTCTCTATTCCGAGACAGCACCATTATCTCCATCATGCCACTGTTCCTCTATTCAACGGAATTACCATGATCTCCATCATGCCAGTGTTCCTCTTTCAAGGGCATTATATGATCTCCATCATGTTCCCACTGTTTCCTCTGTCCCAGGACATTATCATGATTCGCATCATGCCCAACTGTTCCTCTGTCCCAAGACATTACCATGATCTCATTCATGCCACTGTTCCTCTGTCCAAGACATTACCATGATCTCCATCATGCCACTTGTTTCCTCTGTCCAAGACATTACCATTTTCTCATCATGCACGGTTCCTCTGTACAGACATTACCATGATCTCCCTTCATGCCACTGTTCCTCGGTCCCAAGAGATTACCATGATCTCCATAATTGCCATGTTCCTATGTACCAAGACTTTACCATGATCTCCATCTTTGCCACTGTTCACATGTTCTCTGTCCCAAGACCATTACCATGATCTCCATCATGCACTGTTCACTGTTCCTCTGTCCAAGACATTACCAGGATCTCCAATCATGCCATGTTCCTCTGTCCCAAGAATTACCATGATTCTCCATCATGCCACTGTTCTCGTCCCAAGACTTTACATGATCTCCATCTTGCACTGTTCCTCTGTCCAAGACTTACCATGATCTCCATCATGCCACTGTGCCTCTGTCCCCAAGACATTACATGATATCATCATGCCACTGTCCTCTGTACCAAGGACATTACCATGATCTTCACATGCCACGTTCCTCTTCCAAGACATGTACCATGATCTCCATCATGCCACTGTTCTTGCCAAGACATTACCAAGATCTCATATGCCACTTGTTCCATGACATTTCCATGATTCTCCTCATGCACTGTTTCCATGTTCCTCTCTGTCCAAGACATTACCATGATCTCCATCATGCATGTTCCTCGGTCCAGACATTACCATGATCTCCATCATGCACTGTTCTCTGTCCAAGACATTACCATGATCTCCATCATGCCACAGTTCCAAGAATTACCATGATCTCCATCATGCCACTGTTTCACTGTTCCTCTGTCCAAGACAGTACCATGATCTCATCATTGCCACGGTTCTCTGTCCCAAGACATTACATGATCTCCAGCATGCCATGTTCCTCTGTTCCAAGACTTACATGATCACCTTCATGCCACTGGTTCCTCTGTCCCAAGACCTTACCATGATCTCCATCATGCCACTGTTCCTCTGTCCCAAGGACATTACCTGATCTCCATCATGCCACTGTTCCTCTGTCCAAAGACATTACCATGATCTCATCATGCCATGTTCTCTGTCCAAGACATTACCATGGTCTCCATTCATGGACACTGTTCCTCTGTCCATGACATTCCTTGATCTCATCATGCCATGTTCCTTCGTCCCAAGACATTACTATCATCTCATCATGCCCGGTTCTCTGTCCCAAGTCATTACCCCCATGTCTCCTTCATGCACTGTTCCAAAGACATTACCATGATTCCATCAAGCCATGTTCCATGTTCTCTGTCCCAAGACATTTACCTTGATCCTCCATCATGCCACTGTTCTCTGTCCAAAAACATTTACCGTGTGAGATCTCCATGCATGCCACTGTTCTCTGGCCCCAAGACATTACCATGATCTCCATCTTGCCACTGTTCCTCTGATCCAAGGACATTACCCATGATCTCATCATGCACTGTTCTCTGTCCCAGAACATTACCATGATATCCATCATGCCACTGTTCCACTGTTCTCTGTTCCCAAGACATTACCATGATCTCCATCATGCCACTGTTCATCTGTTCCAAGACATTACCATGATCTCCTTCATGCCACTGTTCCTCTGTCCCAAGGACATTACATGAATCTCCTTCATTGCATGTTCCGTCTGTCCCAAAGACTTACCATGATCTCCTTCATGCCACTGTTTCTCTGTCCCATGACATTACCATGATCTCCATCCTTGCCACTGTTCCTCTGTCCAGCCATTCACCTTGATCTCCATTCCATGCCCCCTGTTCCTCTGTCCCAAGACATTACATGATCGCCATCATGCCACTGTTCCTCTGACGTCCCAGAATTACCTGATCTCCATATTGCCCAAGTTCCAAGCATTCCATGAGCTCCATCATTGCCACTGTTCCTCTGTCCAAGTCATTCCTTGAACTCCATCATTGCCACTGTTCTCTTGTCCACGACATTACCATGCTCTCCATCATGCCATGTTCTCTATGTCCCAAGGACATTACCATGGATCTCCATCATGCACTGTTCCTCGTCACAAGACATTACCAATGATCCCATCATGCCACTGTTCTCTGTCCAAGACATTACCATGATCTCCTCATGCACTGTTCCTCTGTTCCAAGAACATTACATGATCTCATCATGCCACTGTTCTCTGTCCCAAGACCATTACCTTGATCTCCCTCATGCCACTGTTCCTTGTCCCAAGGACATTTACCAGATTCTCATCATGGCCACTGTTTCCTCTCCTGTCCCAAGGTATCATTACCATGATCTCCATTCAAGCACTGTTCCTCTGTCCAAGGACATTACCATGATCTCCATTGCACTGTTCTCTGTCCCAGACATTAACATGATCTCCTTATGCACTGGCTGGTTCCTCTGTCCCAGACCTTACATGATCTCATTATGCCACTGTTCCGTGTTCCTCTGTCCAAGACATTTCCATGATCTCCATCAGCCACTGTTCCTCTGTCCAAGGACCATACCATGATCTCATCCATGCCACTGTTCCACTGTTCCTCTGTCCCAAGGACTTTTACATGATCTCCATCATGCCACTGTTCCACTGTCCCAAGACATTACCATGATCTCCTATGCCCATGTTCCATTGTTCCTCTGGTCCCAGACATTCCATTATTCGCCTCCTGCCATGTTCCTCTGTCCCAAGACATTAATGTCTCCATCATGCACTCGTTCTCTGTCCAAAGACATTACCATGATCTCCATTCATGCCTTTCCACTGTTCCTTTGTCCAAAGGATTTCCCATTGATCTCATCATGCCACTGTCCCTCTGTCATAAGACAATTACATGATTCCATCATGCACTGTTCCACTGTTCCACCGTTTCCAAGACATTACTTTATCTCCATATGCCATGTTCCTCTGTCAAGACATTACCATGATCTCCATCCTGCAACTGTTCCTCTGTCCCAAGACTTACAGATCTCCATAATGCCACTGTTCCAATGTTCCACTGTTCCAAGACATTTCCATGATTCCATCATGCCCACTGTGCCTCTGTCCAAGGACATTACAATGATCTCCATCATGACTGTTCCTCGGTCCTAAGCTTTACCATGATCTCCATCATGCCACTTTTCCACTGGTTCCTCTGTCCAAGTCATTACAATTAATCTCCCTCATGCGACTGTTCCTCTGTCCCAAGACATTACCATGATCTATCATGCCACTGTTCACTGTTCTCTGTCCAAGACATTACCTTTATCTCCATCATGCACTGTTCCTCTGTCCCAAGACATTACATGATCTCAATCATGCCACTGTTCCACTGTTCACTGTTAAAAGGAAATTACCAATTATCTCTCATGCTGGTGCCTCTGTCCAAGACATTACCATGATCTCATCATGCCCACTGTTCACTGTTCCTTGTCCAGACATTACCATTATTCTCCATCAGGCAATGTTCACTTTTTCCCCTCTGTTGATGACATTACCATGATCACCATCATGCACTGTTCCTCTGTTCAAGACTTACCATGTTCTCCATCATGCCACTGTTCCGCTGTCCATAGACATTTACCATGATTCCATCATGCCACTGTTCCACTGGTCCTCTGTCCCAGACATTTACATGATCTCCATCATGCCACTGTTCCTCTGTCCATGACATTACATGATCTCCATCATGCCACTGTTTCCCTAAGTCCCATGGACATCTACCATGATTCCATCATGTCACTGTTCTCTGTCCCAAGGACATTACCATGATCTCTATCATGCACGGTTCCACTGTTCCTCTGTCCAAGGGAATTACATGAATCCATCATGCCACTGTTTCTAAAAGAATTACATGATCTCCATTCATGCCACTGTTCCAAGACATTACATGATCTCCCTCATGCCACTGTTCCACTGTTCCTTGTCCAAAGACATCCCCATTATTCTCATCATGCCACTGTTCCTCTATTCCAAGAACATCACGTTTTTCTCCATCATGCCACTGTACCTCTATTCCAAGACATTACCATGATCTCCATTCATCCCAGTGTTCCTCTATTCCAGACATTATCATGATCTCATCATGCACTGTGCCTCTGTTCAAGACATTATCCATGATCTCCATCATGCCACTGTTCCTCTGGCCCAAGCATTACCCTGTATCTCCTCTTGCCACTGTCCTCTGTCCAAGGACAATTACCATGATCTCATCATGCCACTGGGTCCTCTGTCCCAAGAATGACCATGATCTCCATCTTGCCACTGTTCCTCGGTCCCAAAGGACATTACCCATGATCTCCATCATGGCCACTGTTCTCTGTCCAAGACATTACCATGATCTCCATCATTGCACTGTTCCTCTGTCCCAAGACATTACCATGATGTTCCATCAGGCCACTGTTCCACTTGTTCTCTGTACCAAGCATTACCATGATTCTGCATCATGCCACTGTTCACAGTTCCTCTGTCCCAAGCATTTACCTGATCTCCCATCATGCCACTTTTCCTCTGTCCAAGACATTACCAGGATCTCCTCATGCCCTGTTCCTCTGTCCCAGACATATACCATGATCTCCATCATGCCATGTTCCTCTGTCCAAGACATTACCATGATCTCCATCATGCACTGTTCCTCTGTCCCAGCATTTACATGATCTCCATCAGCCCTGTTCCTCTGTCCCAAGCATTCATGAATCTCATCATGCACTGTTCTCTGTCCAGACATTACCATGATCTCCATCATGCCACTGTTCCTCTGTCCAAGACATTACATGATCTCCATCATGCCACTGTCCTCTGTCCTAAGACATTACCATGATCTCCATAAGGCCACTGTCTCCAAGACATACATGATTCCATCATTGCATGTTCATGTTCCTCTGTCCCAAGACTTACCATGATCTCCATTCATTGCACTGTTCCTCTGTCAAGGACATATCATGATCACCATCATGCACTGTTCTCTGTCCAAGACTTTACCATGTATCTCCATCATGCCACTGTTCATCTGTCCCAAAGACTTACCTGATCCCATCATGCCACTGTTTCCATGGTCCTCTGTCCCAAGACATTACCATGATCTCCTTATGCCACTGTTCCTCTGTCCAAGACATTACCTTGATCTCCTCATGCACTGTTCCTCTGTCCCAAGACATTACCATGATATCCATCATTGCCACTGTTCCTCTGTCCCAAGACATTACCATGATCTCCATCATGCCACTGTTCCTTGTCATAGACATTACCATGATCGCCATCAGCCACTGTTCCTCTTGTCCCAAGACATTACCATGATCTCCATCATGCCACTGGTTCTCTGTCCAAGGGACATTACATGATCTTCCATCATGCCCTGTTCCTCTGTCCAAGACATTACCATGATTCAATCATGCACTGTTCCTCTGTCCCAAAGAACATTACCATGCTTCATCATGCATGATTCCTCTGTCCCAAGATATTACCATGATCTCCATAAGCCACTGTTCAAGACATTTACCATGATCTCCTCATGCCACTGTTCCTCTGTCCAAGACATTACCCATGATTCCATCCATGCCACTGTTCCTCGGTCCCAGGACATTACCATGTTTCATCATGCCCACTGTTCCTCTTGTCCAAGACCATTACCATGAATTCTCTCCATCATGCACTGTTCTCGGTCCCAAGGAACATTACCATGATCTACATCATGCCACTGTTCCTTGTTCCAAGACATTACCATGTTCTCCATCATGCCAGTGTTCCACTGTTCCCTGTCCCAAGACATTACTGATCTCCATCATGGCCACTGTTCCCTCTGTCCCAAGACATTCCCATGATCTCCATCATGCCACTGTCTCGTCCAAGACATTACATGATCTCCATCATGCCACTTTTCCTCTGTCCCAAGACATTACCATGATCTCTATCATTGCCACTGTTCTCTGTCCCAGACATTACCATGATCTCATCATGCCACTGTTCCTCTGTCCAAGACATTCCATGATCTCATCATGCCCTGTCTTCACTGTTCCTTGTCCAGACATTACCATGAGTCATCAGCCACTGTTCCTCTGTCCGAGAACATTACATGATTCCATATGCACCACTGTTCCACTGTTCCTCTGTCCCAAGACATTACCATGATCTCCATCATGCCACTTGTTTCTCTGTCCAAGACATTTCCATGATCTCCATCATGCCACTGTTCCACTGTTCCTCTGTCCAAGGACATTGTACCAGGATCTCATCACTGTGAGCCACTGTGTCCTCTGTCCCAAGACATTACCATGATCTCCATCATGCCACTGTTCCGCTGTCCAAGAAGGGGGGGGGGGGGGGGGGGAAAACATTACCATGATCTCATCATGCCACTGTTCCTCTGTCCAAAAGACATTACCAGATCTCCACCATGCCATGTCCTCTGTCCAAAGACATTACCATGATCTCCATCAGGCCACTGTTCCTCTGTCCAAGAAGAATATACCATGATCTCCATCATGCCACTGTTCCTTGTCCAAGACATTACCATGATCTCCCATCATGCCCCTGTTCTTCTGTCCAAGACATTACCACGATATAATCATGCCACTGTTCCTCTGGCCCAAGACATTACCATGATCTCCATCATGCCACTGTTCCACTGTTCCTCTGACCAAGAGATTTCCATGATCTCATCAGGCCACTGTTCCTCTGTCCCAAAGAATTTACATGATCTCCATCATGCCACTGTTCACTGTTCTCTGTCAAGACATTCCCCTGCTCTGGCATCATGCCACTTTGTTTTTTTTCCATGTTTCCTCTGTCCCAGACATTACCATGAAATATCTTCCATGCCACTGTTCCTCTGTTCCCAAGACATTACCATGCTCTCCATCATGCACTGTTCCTCTGTCCCAGGACATTACCATGTTCTCCCTCATGCAGTAGTTCACTGGTCCTCTGTCTCCCAAGACCATTACCATGCTCTCCATCATGCACTTTTCCTCTGTCTAAGAATTTACCATGATCTCCATCATGCACAGTTCCACTGTTCCTCTGTCCCACGACATTACCATGATTCCATCATGCCACTGTCCACTGTTCCTCTTGTCCAGGGACATTACCATCATTTCCACATGCTCATTTGATGACCCGACCCAACCATACTGGGTTGGTGAGCGACCAACCATACCTGGGTTGTTGAGCGACCCAACCATACCTGGGTTGATGAGCGACCCAACCATACTGGAGTTGATGAAGTTGACAGTTCATGAGAATGATCATATCAAAAATAGCAGAAGATATGATGAATATTGAAGTTATTTTGATATTTGAGATATAAAACCTCACCTACTGTTTGATATAGACGTGATTTTGAAGAAAAAAAAACATAGCGAAAATGTAAACATGGCATTTGATTTTAAAAACTTGTTACTGCAAGTACAGAAAAAGGAGAGAAAATGGCAATGTGCTGATGTATATATCCATCCCGCAACTTAAGAGCCTTCTGTGTTTCTTGTCCCGTTTTTCCCAGAGCACCTGTGTACATTTAGAGTGCAATCAACAGCTAATTTAGGAGATATCTGGATATATGACTTTATTTTTGCATGTTTTATGTTAAGCATTTCTATTAGAGAAAATGCTGTTGTTTATAAGTTTTTGTTGCGAAACATCTTGACGTAGTTATGATTGATGCCCCCAATATTCGTGTTCCCTTTGATGGGCCTTTGCCTTTCTAAATTCAATGTCTGAAGCTGAAGTTCTGTTGTTGTTCCAGAGGGAAATTTCATGGCTTAGTTTCATGAGGCGTGGACAGAGAGAAGACCTGTTGGATAATTTGGATGTATTTGTTTGTCACGAGCCAAAAGTGTGTTGTCAATATTAACGTCTGTCATTCTTGTGGGATATGTGTTTGTATCTCATAAAACTTCCACCGATTTTTTCCAATGGCGGACTCTTTAAGCGTATTTCACTACGTTTTTTTGTTGATATGGTACAAAGCCCTATGTCTTTTTGCAGACTTCGTTTTCGATGTCGTAAAAGCCAGTGTAATAAGCTTTTCAAAATAAAAGTATGTATTTTCTGAATATAATTTGGAACTAGCTTTGCTGTTAGAGTGCGACAGAAACATTGATGTGCGTGGAAATCATGGACTGCAGATGACATTACAGTAACCCCCCGAACCCCTGGGTTAGTTCACGTTTTACCAGTCAAAATCCCTCAGAAGGCAAACACCAACCTCCAGGTCCTGAGAGATCCGTAAAGGAAGCACAGATTCAGTAGTCATTCATATCGCCGGATCTGACTGACGCGCCTGCCCTCTCCACCTCCGCTTTCCTTTGCCATAAAATGGCGTCATGTCCGCCCCACTTGGTTGTCTGGTGCGGAGTTTCCCAGGGTCCACACACAAGCACCACGATTCTCCTTTGTCTCTGTTATCGTTTCTGTTCAGAGAGAGGAGAGAGAGGGAGAGAGAGAGAGAGAGAGAGAGAGAGAGAGAG
Organism: Conus ventricosus; assembly: GCA_018398815.1. NCBI lineage: Eukaryota > Metazoa > Mollusca > Gastropoda > Neogastropoda > Conidae > Conus > Conus ventricosus. The sequence goes on from CM031600.1 coordinate 103,815,414, forward strand.
AGAGAGAGCGCGAGGTAAAAAAAAAGGCCTATTATTTAACACTGAGTTGAGTTCGATAATTGTCCGTCTGGGTCCAGCGTGAGTGTATCCTCTGTAGATAAATTATGGATGGGCAGTTTCTCTCAGGTTAACAAGTGTGTGTGGAAACATGCTGCTGTTAGGACACTAACGTCTTCTAGGTAGGACGTATTGTAGGTCCAAAACCTGTTACAACATGTAACTGCATTACAGATTCTCAACAAATTCATGCTGTTTGTGTATGCAAGGAAGTGTGTGATGGGACGGGGATGTGTGGAAGGAGCCCTATGCTTCCTCGCACCTTTGTTAGAAAGTTGTGGGACTGTGATAAGCAGTCACCCCTCCCCTTGTTCATCCCCTATCACAATTGTAAAAGCGTGTGTGGCGCCCTCCCACGTTTATTGCAATATGTGACTAACGTTGGGAAGTCCCCTTGTTTGTTTGTTTTTCTTATTAAATCATTTCCAGTGTAATCGAGTTTGGCTTCTGGTCTATTCTGTTTGATTCTTGTGTAATACAAGAACGAGGGCTCCTAAAGGTTTGTTTCTCTGTTTATGTCTAATTGTTAGCGTTGTACTCCTATCAAGATAGTTCGTAAAATTTGTCTCCTGTTTTATGTCTTCCCTTACTAAGCCTATCAATCAGATCTTCTTTGGGAGCTGTGGGTCTAACAGTTGGAGGTTTGCCTGTGGAACTGACGAATGTAAGCTTTTAAACCATTTGTGTCGATGTTTTGAGTTAAAATGTTCTGTCCTCTAGCAGTAAATGGCACCTCATTCAGGTGAGTGAAGGTTGAGGACGGAGAGAGAAAGACAGGGGTTCGCCTGCCACTGTGCAGTGATCTTGAACCGACGGGTCACCCTTAAGATGTTCTTTGACGAAGTCACCCTCTAAGATGTATTGGACTAAGTCACCATCTAAGAATGTCTTGGGACAAGTCCACCCCTCTATGATGTCTTGGACTAAGTCAACTCTAAGATGTCTTGGACTAAGGTCCCCCTCTAAGATGTTTGGACAGTCACCTCTAAGATGTCTGGACTGTCCACCTCGCTAAGATATCTTGGATCAGTACCCTCTAAGATGTCTTGCACTAAGTCACCCTCTAAGATGTTGGACCACGTCACCCTTAAGATGTCTTGGGACTGTCAACCTATAAGATGTCTTGACTAAGTCACCCTCTATGATGTCTTGCACTAAGTCACCCTCTATGATGGTCTTGGACCCAGTCACCCTCTAAGATGTCTTGGACTAAGTCACTCTAAGATGTCTTGGACCAGTCACCTCTAAGATGATTCTTGGCTACGTCACTCTAAGAGGGTCTTGGACCAAGTCACCCTCTAGATGTCTTGGACTAAGTCACCCTCTAAGATGTCTTGGACCAAAAGTCACCCTTAAGATGTCTTGGACCAAGTCACCTCTAAGATGTTCTTAGACCAAGTCACCCTCTAAGATGTCTGGACTAAGTCACCCTCTAAGATGTCTTGGACCAAGTCACCTCTAAGATGTCTTGGACTGTCACCCTCTCTTGATGTCTTGGACTAAGTCAGCCTCTAAGATGTCTTGGACTAAGTAGGCCTCTAAGATGTCTTGGACAAGTCACCCTCTATGATGTCTTGGGACTAGTCACCTCTATGATGCCTTGGACTAAGTCACCTCTAAGATGTCTGGGACCAAGTCACCCTCTAAGATGTCTTCGACGTCCACCCTCTAAGATATCTTGGGACTAAGTCACCCTTAAGATGTCTTCCACTTACGTCCACATCTTAAAATGATGTCTTCTTGGACTAAGTCACCTCTAAGAGTCTTGGACTGTCACCCTCTATGAGTCTAGGACTGTCCCCTCTTTGATGTCTTGCGACTAAAGTCTCCCTCTAAGATGTCTTGGACTAAAGTCACCCTCTACGGATGTCTTGACAAGTCACTCTATGATGTCTTGGACTCAGTCACCCTCTAAGAGGTCTTGTACTAAGTCACCCTCTAAGATGTCTTGGGACCAGTCACCTCTACGATGTCTTGGACTGTCACCTCTAAGATATCTTGGACCTAAGTCACCCTCTAGATGTCTTGCCTAGTCACCATCTAAGATGTTTAGACCAAGTCACCTCTAAGAGGTCTTGGACTGTCACCCTCTAAGATGTCCTTGGACTACGTCACCTCTATGATGTCTAGCACTACGTCCCCTCTATGATGTCTTGGACCAAAGTCACCCTCTAAGATGTCTTCTTGGATAAGTCACCTCTAAGATGTCTTGGACCGAGTCCACCCTCTAAGATTTCTTGGGATAAGTTACCCTCTAAGATGTCTTGACCAAGTCACCTCTAAGATGTCTTGGACTAAGTCACCCTTAAGAGTCTTGGACCAGTCACCCCTCTATGATGCGGACCAAGTCACCTCTAAGATTGTCTTGGACTCAGTCACCCTCTAAAATGTCTTGGACCATGTCACCCTCTAAGATGTCTTGGACAGGTCACCTCAAGATGGCTTGGGGACTAAGTCACCCTCTTAAGATGTCTTGGACCTAAGTCACCTTAAGATGTTTGGACTGTCCCCTCTAAGATGTCTTGGACTGTCACCCTCTAAGATGTCTTGGTTTTTTAGATAAGTCCTCTAAGATGTCTTGGACTAAGTCACCCTCTATGATGTCTTGGTCTAAGTCCCTTAGATGTTTGCTACGTACCTCTATGTGTGTGGACTAAGTCACCCTCTATGATGTCTTGGAGTAAGTACCCACTAAGATGTATCTTGGGACTAAGTCACCTCTATGATGTCTTGCACTAAAGTCACTCTCTGATGTCGTGGACCAAGTCACCTCTATGGATGTCTTGGACTAAGTCACCCTCTATGTGTCTCGGGACAAAATCACCTGTAGATGTCTTGACTAAGTCACCCTCTAAGATGTCCTGGACAAGTATCCTGTATGATGAACTTGGAATAAGTCCCTCTGAGATGTCTTGGGGACTAAGTCAACCTCTAAGATGTCTTGGAATAAGTCACCCTCAGATGTCTTGGGGGGGGGGGGGTGGGGGATAGTCACTCTCTAAGATGTACTGCCCTGTGTCATCAGGCTGAGGGAAATAAACCGTGACTTCAGCTTTAACTAAAAATAACAGTGGGTCATTTTCATGTAGATTATACAAAAACTTATGTATATTTCTCCTAAACTTTATCAGGACAACACAAAGTGAATATAATAATTCAAGCAAAGACAGAAATCCCTATTACTACACACAGACGCGTGCGCGCGCGGATGCAAGTACCACATACGAGCAAGCACACACAATCACACACACACCCAACCACACACACAACACACACACACACACAACAATGCACACAACACACACTCACACAACACACACACACAAACAACACACACACATGCACCTGCACACACCCACAACACAAACACACACACCCCAACACACCACACAACACACAACACACACACACTCACAAACACAGAGAGAGAGAGAGAGACGAGGAGAGAGAGATTGAGAGAGGAGCGAGAGATGAGAGAGAGAGAGGAGAGAGAGAGAGAGAAGAGAGAGAGGAGAGCGGGTTGAACGATAATCTTTATGACTTTCTGTTCTATAGTCTGACTCTACAGAATAGCCAGAAACTGTAGAAGCACATACACCCCCCCCCTCCCCCTCATCCATTCTGCCTTTCCCTTCTAAATTTCTGTTCTGCTTTTTTTCCTCTGTCCCAAACATTACCATGACTCCATCAGCACTGTTCCTCTGTCCCAAGACATTACCATGATCTCCATCATGCCACTGTTCCACTGTTCCTCTGTCCCAAGACATTACCATGATCTCCATCATGCCACTGTTTCTCTGTCCCAAGACATTACCATGATCTCCTCATGCCACTGTTCCACTGTTCCTCTGTCCCAAGACATTACCATGATCTCCATCATGCCACTGTTCCTCTGTCCCAAGACATTACCATGATCTCCATCATGCCACTGTTCCGCTGTCCCAAGACATTACCATGATCTCCATCATGCCACTGTTCCTCTGTCCCAAGACATTACCATGACTCCACCATGCCACTGTTCCTCTGTCCCAAGACATTACATGATCTCCATCATGCCACTGTTCCTCTGTCCCAAGACATTACCATGATCTCCATCATGCCACTGTTCCTCTGTCCCAAGACATTACCATGATCTCCATCATGCCACTGTTCCTCTGTCCCAAGACATTACCACGATCTACATCATGCCACTGTTCCTCTGTCCCAAGACATTACCATGATCTCCATCATGCCACTGTTCCACTGTTCCTCTGTCCCAAGAGATTACCATGATCTCCATCATGCCACTGTTCCTCTGTCCCAAGACATTACCATGATCTCCATCATGCCACTGTTCCACTGTTCCTCTGTCCCAAGACATTACCATGATCTGCATCATGCCACTGTTCCACTGTTCCTCTGTCCCAAGACATTACCATGATCTCCATCATGCCACTGTTCCTCTGTCCCAAGACATTACCATGATCTCCATCATGCCACTGTTCCTCTGTCCCAAGACATTACCATGATCTCCATCATGCCAGTGTTCCACTGTTCCTCTGTCCCAAGACATTACCATGATCTCCATCATGCCACTGTTCCTCTGTCCTAAGACATTACCATGATCTCCATCATGCCACTGTTCCACTGTTCCTCTGTCCCAAGACATTACCATGATCTCCATCATGCCACTGTTCCACTGTTCCTCTGTCCCAAGACATTACCATCATTTCCACACTGCTCATTCTGACTGACCCCGACCCAACCATACCTGGGTTGATGAGCGACCCAACCATACCTGGGTTGATGAGCGACCCAACCATACCTGGGTTGATGAGCGACCCAACCATACCTGGGTTGATGAAGTTGACAGTTCATGAGAATGATCATATCAAAAATAGCAGAAGATATGATGAATATTGAAGTTATTTTGATATTTAAGATATAAAACCTCACCTACTGTTTGATATAGACGTGTTTTTGAAGAAAAAAAAAACATAGCGAAATGTAAACCTGGCATTCTGATTTAAAACTTGTCTACTGAAAGTACAGAAAAAGGAGAGAAAATGGCTCAATGTGCCTGATGTATATATCCAAACTAAAGAAACTTAAGAGCATTCTGTGTTTTCTTGTCCCGTTCTTCCCAGAGCACCTGTGTACATTTTGATTGCAATCAACAGCCTAATTACAGGAGATATATGGATATATGACTTTTTTTTGCATGTTTTATGTTAAGCACTTACTATTAGAGAAAAATGATGTTGTTATAAGTTTTTGTTGCCTGAAAAAAATCTTGACGTAGTTATGATTGAATGTACGTGTTCCCCTTTGAGGGGCCTTTGACCTTTCTAAATTCAAATGTCTGAAGCTGAAGTTCTGTTGTTGTTCCAGAGGGAAATTTCACTGCTTACGTTTCATGAGGCCGTGTACAGGAGAAGACACTGTTTGATATTTGGATGTATTTGTTTGTAACGAGCCAAAAGTGTGTGTCAATATTAACCAGTCTGTCATCTATTGTGGATATGTGTTTGTAATCTCATACAAACATCACCGCATTTTTTCCATGGGGACCTCTTTAAGCGTATTTCACTACGGCTTTTTTGTTGATATGGTACAAAGCAACTATGTCATTTTTGCAAACTTCCGTTTCGAGTCGTAAAAAGCCGTGTAATAAGCTTTTCAAAATTAAAGTATGTATTTTCTGAATATAATTTGGAACTAGCTTTGCTGTTAGAGTGCGACAGAAACAATTGAATGTGCGTGAAATCACTGACTGCAGATGACATTACAGATAAACAAAGAAAATGGGTTAGTTCACTTTCTACCAGTCATATCCCTCAGAAGCAAACACCAACCTCCATGTCCTGAGAGATCCGTAAAGAAAGCACAGATCCAGTAGTCATCATTCGCCGGATCTGACTGACTCGCCTGCCCCTCTCCCACCTCAGCTTTCCTTTGCCAGTAATGGCGTCATGTCCGCCCCACTTGGTTGTCTGGTGCTGAGTTGCCACAGGGTCACACACACAAGCACGATTCTCCTTTGTCTCTGTTATCGTTTTCTGTTCAGAGAGAGAGAGAGAGAGAGAGAGAGAGAGAGAGAGAGAGAGAGAGAGAGAGGGGAGAGAGAGAGTAAAAAAAAAAGCCTATTATTTAACCACTGGTGAGTTCGATAATTGCTCCGTCTGGGTCCAGCGTGAGTGTCTCCTCTGTAAGATAAATTATGGATGGCAGTTTCTCTCCAGGTTAACAAGTGTGCTGTGGAAACCTGCTGATGTTCAGGACACTAACGTGCTTCTAGGTAGACGTATTGTAGGTCAAAACCATGTTACAACATGTAACTGCATACAGTTTCTCACAATTCCATGCTGTTTGGTGTATTGCAAGGAAGTGTGTGATGGGACGGGGTGTGTGAAGGAGCAATATGCTTCCTCGCACTTTGTTAGAAAGTGTGGGACTGTGATAAAGCAGTCACCCTCCCCCTCCTGTCCATCCTCTCTCACAATTGTAAAAGCGTGTGTTGCCCCTCCCACGTTTATTGCAATATGTGACTAAACGTGGGGAAATCCCCTTGTTTGTTTGTTTTTCTTATTAAAATCATTTCCAGTGTAATCGAGGTTGGCTTCTGGTCTATTCTGTTTGATTCTTGTGTAATAACAAGAACGAGGCCTCCTAAAGGTTTGTTTCCTCTGTTAATGTCTAATTGTTAGCGTTGCTACTCCTACTCAATATATTTCCGTAAATTTGTCCTCCCTGTTTTATGTCTTCCCCTTACAAATCCAATCAATTCAGATCTCTCTTTGGGAGGCCTGTGGTCTAACAGTTGGAGCGTTTGCCTGTGGAACTGACGAATGTAAGCTTAAACCATTTGTGTCGATTTCATGAGTTAAAAACTGTTCTGTCCTCTAGCAGTAAATGGCACCTGATTCAGGTGAGTGAAGGTTGAGACGGCAGAAAGACAGGGGTTCCGCCTGCCACTGTGCAGTGTCTTGAACGAAGTCACCCTCTAAGATGTCTTTGACGAAGTCACCCTCTAAATGTCTTGGACTAAGTCACCATCTAAGATGTCTTGGACCAAGTCACCCTCTATGATGTCTTGGACTAAGTCAACCTCTAAGATGTCTTGGACTAAGCCCACCCTCTAAGATGTCTTGGACCAAGTCACCCTCTAAGATGTCTTGGACTGTCACCCTCTAAGATATCTTGGACTAGTCACCCTCTAAGAATGTCTTGCACTAAGTCACCATCTAAGATGTCTTGGACCAAGTCACCCTCTAAGATGTCTTGGACTGTCACCCTCTAAGATGTCTTGGACTAAGTCACCCTCTATGATGTCTTGCACTAAGTCACCCTCTATGATGTCTTGGACCAAGTCACCCTCTAAGATGTCTTGGACTAAGTCACCCTCTAAGATGTCTTGGACCAAGTCACCCTCTAAGATGTCTTGGACTAAGTCACCCTCTAAGATGTCTTGGACCAAGTCACCCTCTAAGATGTCTTGGACTAAGTCACCCTTTTAGATGTCTTGGACCAAGTCACCCTCTAAGATGTCTTGGACCAAGTCACCCTCTAAGATGTCTTAGACCAAGTCACCCTCTAAGATGTCTTGGACTAAGTCACCCTCTAAGATGTCTTGGACCAAGTCACCCTCTAAGATGTCTTGGACTGTCACCCTCTATGATGTCTTGGACTAAGTCAGCCTCTAAGATGTCTTGGGACTAAGTCAGCCTCTAAGATGTCTTGGACCAAGTCACCCTCTATGATGTCTTGGACTAAGCACCCTCTAAGATGCCTTGGACTAAGTCACCCTCTAAGATGTCTTGGACCAAGTCACCCTCTAAGATGTCTTGGACTGTCACCCTCTAAGATATCTTGGACTAAGTCACCCTCTAAGATGTCTTCCACTACGTCACCATCTAAGATGTCTTGGACTAAGTCACCCTCTAAGATGTCTTGGACTGTCACCCTCTATGATGTCTTGGACTGTCACCCTCTATGATGTCTTGGGACTAAGTCACCCTCTAAGATGTCTTGGACTAAGTCACCCTCTAAGATGTCTTCGACCAAGCCCACCCTCTATGATGTCTTGGACTAAGTCACCCTCTAAGATGTCTTGTACTAAGTCACCCTCTAAGATGTCTTGGACCAAGTCACCCTCTAAGATGTCTTGGACTGTCACCCTCTAAGATATCTTGGACTAAGTCACCCTCTAAGATGTCTTGAAACTAAGTCACCATCTAAGATGTCTTAGACCAAGTCACCCTCTAAGATGTCTTGGACTGTCACCCTCTAAGATGTCTTGGACTAAGTCACCCTCTATGATGTCTTGCACTACGTCACCCTCTATGATGTCTTGGACCAAGTCACCCTCTAAGATGTCTTGGACTAAGTCACCCTCTAAGATGTCTTGGACGAAGTCACCCTCAAAGATGTCTTGGACTAAGTTACCCTCTAAGATGTCTTGGACCAAGTCACCCTCTAAGATGTCTTGGACTAAGTCACCCTCTAAGATGTTTTGGGACCAAGTCACCCTCTATGATGTCTTGGACCAAGTCACCCTCTAAGATGTCTTGGACTAAGTCACCCTCTAAAATGTCTTGGACCAAGTCACCCTCTAAGATGTCTTGGACCAAGTCACCCTCTAAGATGTCTTGGACTAAGTCACCCTCTAAGATGTCTTGGACTAAGTCACCCTCTAAGATGTCTTGGACTGTCACCCTCTAAGATGTCTTGGACTGTCACCCTCTAAGATGTCTTGGACTAAGTCACCCTCTAAGATGTCTTGGACTAAGTCACCCTCTATGATGTCTTGGACTAAGTCACCCTCTAAGATGTCTTGCACTAAGTCACCCTCTATGATGTCGTGGACTAAGTCACCCTCTATGATGTCTTGGAGTAAGTCACCCTCTAAGATGTCTTGGACTAAGTCACCCTCTATGATGTCTTGCACTAAGTCACCCTCTATGATTTTCGTGGACCAAGTCACCCTCTATGATGTCTTGGACTAAGTCACCCTCTATGATGTCTCGGACTAAATCACCCTGTAAGATGTCTTGACTAAGTCACCCTCTAAGATGTCCTGGACCAAGTCATCCTGTATGATGTCTTGGACTAAGTCACCCTCTAAGATGTCTTGGACTAAGTCACCCTCTAAGAGTCTTGGACTAAGTCACCCTCTAAGATGTCTTGACTAAGTCACTCTCTAAGATGTCACTGCCCTGTGGTCATCAGGCTGAGGGAAATAAACCGTGACCTTCAGCTTTAACTAAAAATAACAGTGGGTCATTTTCACTGTAGATTATACAAACTTATGTATCACTTTCTCCTAAACTTTATCCAGACAAAACAAAGTGAATAAAATAATTCAAAGAAAAGTACAGAAATCCCATATTACTCACACACAGACGCGTGCGCGCGCGGATGCAAGTACGCACATACGCATGCAAGCACACACACACACACACACACACACACACACACACACACACACACACACACACACACACATGCACACACACACACACACACACACACACACACACAAACACACACACACACATGCACATGCACACACACACACACACACACACACACACACACACACACACACACACACACACACACACAAACACACACACACTCACAAACACAGAGAGAGAGAGAGAGAGAGAGAGAGAGAGAGAGAGAGAGAGAGAGAGAGAGAGAGAGAGAGAGAGAGAAGAGAGAGAGAGAGAGGTGAACGATAATCTTTATGACTTTCTGGTTCTATAATCCTGACTCTACAGATAAGCCAGAAACTGTAGAGCACATACACCCCCCCCCCTCCCCCCTCATCCATTCTGCCTTTCCCTTCTAAATTTCTGTTCTGCTTTTTCTCCTCGTGTCCCCAGTTCACAGTACAAATGAAAGGGAGTGTTGCAGCACGTGTGAGATGCTTCAATATTACCCAGAACACCATGGATGATATGCCCCGAGGGTGTGCTCTTAGGTGACAGACACTTAGCCCACAAGATGGCATCACATATGTGTTCACTGAGGACAGCGTCTCTCTCTCTCTCTCTCTCTCTCTCTCTCTCTCCTCTCTCTCTCTCTCTCTCTCTCTCTCTCTCTCTCTCTCTCTCTTTCTCTCTCTCTCTGTCTTCTCTATCCTCTCGTCTCTCTGTCTCTGTCTGTCTCTCTCTCTCTCTCCTCTCTCTCTCTCTCTCTCTGCCGTGTGTGTGTGTGTGTGTGTGTGTGTGTGTGTGTGTGTGTGTGTGTGTGTGTGTGTGTGTGTGTGTGTGTGTGTGGTGTTGTTGTGTGGTGTGTGTGGTGCGTGCGTGGTTGTGTGTTTTCTTTTTTTGCTAAACCTCTCTCTCTCTCTCTCTCTCTCTCTCTCTCTCCTCTCTCTCTCTCTCTCTCTCTCTCTCTCTCTCTCTCTCCTCCCTCTCTCTCCCTCTCTCTCCTCTCTCTCTCTCACTCACACACACACACACACACACACAACACACACACACACACACACACACACACACACACACACACACACCACACTTATGTGTGTGTGTGTGTGTGTGTGTGTGTGTGAAGAGAGAGGAGAGAGAGAGAGAAGAGAGAGAGAGAGAGAGAGAGAGAGAGAGAGAGAGAGAGAGAGTCAACAAAAAAGAAACAATATCGAATGGGAGGTCAACCACCGACAAAGACCTTCAACACTGACCCATATATGTTGAAAAGTGCTGTAAACAACCCCCCCCCCCCTCTCCTCCCATTTCTACCCCACCCCCACGTCACGTCCTCAGTCTCGGAAACCTGAAATAATGAAACCTGAATATAATGAACACACATCACAAAACATGGCTGTCATCAATCATGCTGAAATTTAATGTGGATGCCAACCAGTCCCCTACGCTCCTCCCAATATCAATTTCTTCTCCACGACAACCCCTAGCGTGACAGCCATAACACTGGGACAATCGCCTCCCAGCCTCCAGAGGGCTGTTAGCAGAGCCAGAAGCCAACCATAATCTCATCAGCAGACAAGATAGGTCTGTATACCTTCCTTCCACCGACATTAAGGGTTTGGGGGGTGGGGGGCAGGCTGAAGTTATTGCAACGTCTGTGTAAACGGGACCAAGTCACCTATGGCCAGAGAACAGACTGAAGACTGCAGCTGTTTCCTTGCCTGTTCTGGTACGACAGAGCACTGTTGAATTCACCGCTTCTTTCATGTGGAAGAAGGTTGTAATGTATTCCTACCTTCCTCTCCTTCGCTGGGACCATGCTGCTCAATAACAAGATTACCTACAACGATGAAGCAGCTTTGATAATGTTCATGTGTAAACGAGGTGTGGATTGTTAAAGCGCTTAGAGCTTGGTGTCTAGCCGATAATAGGCGCTATGTAAGTATTCATTATTATAATGATAACAATTTCACCATTTTTTTTTCTATTCTTCTGGTAATTGCCATGCTGTAGCATTACCAGGGGAATAGAGTATGGGAGCATGTATAAGACACCGAGAGCATTTTGTTCCTGTCTCTTTAACAGACTACGTTCCTCCCTGACAACGATGACCACCGAGGCCCTGGACACTGTGGACACGAAAACATCAAGAAAAGAGCAAGAAAGCAGGTCCAGAAGGCAAGAGGGCACACCAAAGATCAATGACCATCATGAAAATCTACATCACAGCTGTGGAATAGTAACATCAAACCCTAAAACAAGACTGATTCATACTATCTGCTGACCAGTCGGATAGTCAGATACTTCAGACTTCTATGAAAAGTCTACATTACCACTACCAACACTTCTTCACAAATCCCACCCCAACAGTAGCCTTTCTTGTTCTGGGATCTCGGTTAGTGCAAGCATCAACTCATATTTCTTCCAGTTAATCATAGATGTTCTCTGTGGGCTAAAACGGCAGTGTCTTGCATCTGCACAATTAAAAGGGACACAACTACACAAGTGAATAGGGTCTGTTTAAACAGTACAGCGTGAGTATAAGAGTTCTGAAGGACAGCAGTACTAGAACTACGGCAGGTGAATGCGTGTGTAGCTGTGTTCCAGAAGCCATGCGATGACTAGAGTATGACTACCACTGAAGGCAGCGCAATTGATCAGTCAGTACAGCACCCACCTTATCTCCTTCAACTTCTCACAGTTGATTGTGCGATCTGGTTTTTATCACCATGTCATGAACTTCAGCTGAATGATCATTGATTCCATCGCGACTCTCGACGATGCAGATGTCTTCAAGCGTTCATTATCATCGTAGTATGGTGACCTGAAGCTGAAGTAGTGCTCATTCAGTTGGCGCTCTTCATAGTGGAATGGTTCTTAGCAATGCCCAGCCTGAAGTAGTGCTCATTCAGTTGGCGCTCTTCATAGTGGAATGGTTCTTAGCAATGGCCAGCCTGAAGTAGTGCTGATTCAGTTGGCGCTCTTCATAGTGGAATGGTTCTTAGCAATGCCCATCCTGAAGTAGTGCTGATTCAGTTGGCGCTCTTCATAGTGGAATGGTTCTTAGCAATGCCCAGCCTGAAGTAGTGCTTATTCAGTTGGCGCTCTTCATAGTGGAATGGTTCTTAGTAATGGCCAGATTGAAGTAGTGCTGATTCAGTTGGCGCTCTTCACAGTGGAATGGTTCTTAGCAATGCCAAGCCTTGTGAAGCTGAGGTAGTGCTGATTCAGTTGGTGCTCTTCACCATGGAATGGTTCTCAGTAATGCCCAGCCTTGTGAAGATGGTGCAGTCAGGGTCTACAGGTCAATGCCACTTCAATCCGACTCTGGAGAATAATCCTGGAAAACGTGTTATCAGGTGACACTGCCCAGACCTGGCCAGCTTCCTGCACGTGATAATTGCAACTAGACTTACTATTCTGCTGGCATAGTGCCTGACTCTTTTGTCCGTCATGAATGCCGGGATTTGTCTTTTGTCTATCATGAACGCCAGGATTTGTCACTCCATAAATTTGCCATCAAAATCCAGCTATCTCTGACGTCAGCATGAAAAGATGACTAGCCTATGTAACCTATGAGTCAACAAGTTACCAAGCACCTGACATGAAACTCTAGCCATCCCCAATCCTTCCCCCTTCCTCCAGTTCAAACGCCTCCCCTACTGTCTTACGTCTGCAAACCACCCAAACAGAAAACGGAAAAAACAATGAACGTGCACGCAAGATTCCTTCAAAGGCAAGTGATGGCATTTTACTCACCAATCAATTTCTCTTCAGGCTCTCAGGCAGCCATTATGCAGCGGAGTAAGAGAGGCACCAGGAAGCTGGGGAAGGAAGGGCGGAGGGAAGGAGGAGGGGGATGCCGTTGGGCAATGACAACCTGACAGTCTCTATTGCTTTACTGTCTGCCACCCCAACTCCCTCCTTCCAACAATTGATGCTGGAGAAACAGCAATGAAAAACGAGAAGACGATAAAAGATCAATGGTGAATGAGAGAGAGAGAGAGAGAGAGAGAGAGAGAGAGAGAGAGAGAGAGAGAGAGAGAGAGAGAGAGATTTTCGGCCTTGACTGACAATCTTTAAAGTACAAACTCTCATCTCAAATGATTTAAGAATTTCAGCAAATGGCAAATGTGTATACTCCTATACTCACCATGTTGATTGAGTAGGAGTTCCATTTTGTCCCTTTGATTTAACCTTCTTACGAATTGAAAAATATATCTGTTAGGAACATACGTAAAAGTGAAAAGTGCTAGGATATGTTGAGTGTCCCAAGTGTTGTGGAAGCATGTTTGAGAAGATGTGCCAAGCAACATGGCTTTTGCGAATAATACCTGACTCAGGAGTTTCCAAAACGAGCTCAGACCAAGCACAAATACCCCTCAAACCTTCCCCTTCTCTCTCTCTCTCCTCTCTCTCTCTCTCTCTCTCTCTCTCTCTCTCTCTCTCTCTCTCTCTCTCTTCTCCAGGAGAACCGACGGTGCCATGACCATAACAGCTGGACAATCGCCTTCCATCCATCAGACAGGGGGTCATCCCGATAGATCCCCGCACCGATAGATCCCTGCACCGAACCGATAGACCCCCGCACCGATAGATCCCCGCATCGGTAGATCCCCGCAAAGGGATAGGGTTAGGGTTAGGGTTAGGGATCTATCGGTGCGGGGATCTATCGGGGTGCACCCATCAGACAGCTGTTAGCAGAGTCAGCAGCCAGCCTTAATCTCATCTGCAGACGGGATGTGGGCTGTACACCTTTCTTCCAACGACTCGGGGGACAGGCTGGAATTATTGCGCCATCAAACGCAGTGTAAACTGGACCCAGGCCTCCCACAGTCAGTGAGCGATCTGTAGATGCTGCAGCAGTTTCTTTCAAGAGGTGCAGAATTGGATATTTTTTGTGCATCAGTGACAAGGTCACACAAAGTTCACGAGGCCAGCCAGGTGAGCGGAAGTGAGGCGGTGTCGGCGACCGGTGTGTTGACATTTTTGGCGTTGTTCTCAGCGTGTGTCTCCTCGGAAATTCGCTGAGAATCATCGCTACCTCATTTTGTGAGCGACGACACATCACCACCACTCGGCCTTTCGGCTGGTCATACCCAGGTGCAACAACATCAAGTGCAAACACAGTGTGTTATGACAGCGCGTGTGTAGTACACGTGTTTGCCCGTACACAGCCAGGCCCTCGTCACACTGTGTTTAATTTATGCCTCGTGGTCGGTGCGACGCCTTCTCTTGTCTCATGACGTGGAGACGAACCCCGGCCCTTTGCAGAGGGACGGCAGTGTCACTGAGGATGATGTTCAGCAAAACCTGCTGCACACGTAGAATCAGCAACGCAACAACACATCACCCCTGACTTCGCACAGCAAATTCTTCAGGCCATCGACAGACAGAGTAAACAAAATAGCGAAGAAAATAACTTGATTCGAGGTGATCTGTCTGTCATCAAGTCAGAACTGATACGTGTCAGTGAAAAGTGTGACGAAATTAATGAACGCTGCAATAGACTTGAACAGGAAAACACCCGTCTGTCAGAGGCCGTGTCGGAAATCAGCGATGACATCATAGCCCTCAACACAGAATCAACAGAGCAGAAAGAGGTCACAAACAAACTCGCCCGGTGTGTGGACGGACTACGCAACGAAACATGAGAAAATGAACTCTGAAATTGACCGTTTAGAGGAGTTTTCCGTAGGGATAATCTACGTTTTTTACGGTATCCCAATGTGCTCTGACAGAGAAAGCTACGACCAGTGTGCGACAGCTGTGGTGTCAGCACTGAACAGTGTAGAGGGCCCAAGCAGTGGAGTGAAGACGACATCATCAGAGCACACAGAATCGGACAGGTGACCCAAAACCCCGTCAAAGTGCGCAGTTGGAGGGACAAGTTGGAGATCCTGAAGAATAAAGAATTCCGGAGTCAGCTTGAAGGGCAAGGTGTGCGGGTGGCCAACGACTTGACCAGAGGGCAAGCTGCAATGGTGGCACAGGCCAAACGTGACGGCATGTCAGCTTACTTTGACAGAGGTGTGATGAAGATCGGACCGAGACGAGCACCGAGGTCGTACGCCGCAGCAGTGAGGGCCGATCACGATGTGGACACTTCGTCACCCCCAAATCATCAGGCGGAACAGCAGACAGCCCGGTGCCGATGGCGGAGAGCAGCAGCAACACAACAGCTGATCGGCAGTCAGGTCAAGGTCACCGGGTCAGCACACCGGTGGATCACCGCGGGGAATCCCCGAGACAAGCCCCTCTCAAGCCAACCAGTTAAAGCGGGCCAGTGGCGTTCGTGGGGGTGGTAGAGGTGGGGTAAAAAACACTTGGCAGGGGGAGAGAGGGACTGTGCAAGGGAAGGGAGAGGGCCCAGAGTGGGCGGCCTGCAACACGTGAAACTGGGGGCAGTGCGGGTAGAGGGACACAGCAAAGTGGGTTGTCGAGTTTTTGTCAAGGAGTGGAACACACGGCGCGCGACCAGTGACAGTGACAGCGACAGGCGTTCTTTGCGTTCTGGGTCAACCTCCAATAAATAGGACAGTCTTGATCAGCCGACGCAGTTACGTTCCTGAATTATAATGTTGAAAACCTGTGTAGTAAATTAAATGATGCATCTTTTGTAAATTATGTGTGTTCATTTGATTTCGTGTGTCTAACTGAAACCTTTGCTAATCAGGCTTTTGACTTCAGTTACATTTTTCATGACTATGTAAAGTTTAGCTCTCCAGCAAAAAAGCTGTCATATTTGGTAGAAACTCGGGTGGAGTTTTATTACTTGTTAAAAACTATTATTCTCACTTGGTTTAAAAAACGAATTGAACTTACATGTGACAACTTGGTTGTTCTGAAAATTGAGAAAAGTATATTTGATATGGATAAAGATGTATTATTGATTGCAAGTTATATTCCCCCTGAAGGTAGTCCATTTTATAACTACACTGATGTGAAAATGGTATTCTTATTTTAGAAGAAAAATTGCAGCATCTAATCCAGAATGGAAATGTTAACATAATCTTATGTGGTGATTTGAACGCCAGAACAGATGGGAGCAGCCCACCATTGAAAGCCTGACAAGTCATTTAAATCCACTGGATGACAGAGAAAATGAAGAGATGTATATAAGACATTCAAAAGATGGAAATGTGAATGATTTGGTCAAAACGCTTTTAGATTTCTGTTTCATGTTTGATTTAGTCATATTGAATGGATTTTGTGAGGGTGATCCACGCGGCGATTTTACATATGTATCACCACACGGTAGTAGTGTAATTGATTATTTCATTGTGTCCGAAGAATTGCAATTTGATTTTGATTTGTGTGTTTAGTGATAATCTACACTCTTGGCACCTACCGGTTGAATTGAGATGGAAGAAAGGAATGACGGAAGAGAAAGAAAGGAGAATGAATGAGGGTGGAGAAGAGAAGATTGTATGGAATGATTGAGAATGCTCAGATTACAGGGATGAATTGGAATCTGACAATGTTTAAAGAATGCATGAAGCAAGCGAACGATGGATTGGATGTTGATGTTGATGAATGTCTAATGTGTTTACCGGCGCGATGTATGGTGCTGCTGCATGTATGGTGCGTACAGTGGGGAAGAAGAAAAACAAAAAGAAGACTGGTTTGATAGGGAATGTGAAGTAATGAAAAGACGAGTTAAGGGCCTTCTGAAAAATTTATCAGCGTTCTAAGACTGAAGTTAATTATCGAAGGCAAATTTATGTAAACGCACGGAAAAGAATATAGCAAGCTAAAGAGAGAGAAAAGGGAATATTTTGATCGTTCCAGACTAGAAAAATTAAAGGATTCGGGTTAGAGACCCGAAAACGTTTTGGTCAACTCTTAGAACGATTAACAGAAAGTCACTAGTATATAATGAAATTTCAATAAAACAATGGCATGATCATTTTTACGGTGTTTTTAATTCTCATGATAATACTTATGAGGAGGATAGTCATACGGGACCCGAGTAATGAAAATATGCAAGAACCCCTGTTTAATGACCCACTCATAAAAAGCGAAATAGAAGAAAGCATTAAAAGATTAAAAAGCGGTAAAAGTGCTGGCCCAGACGGAATTGTAAATGAAATGCTAAAAAACGCAAATAATTTGGTTATTGAGTTTCTGGTGCGTCTTTTTAACAAACTTTTCGAGTCTGGGACATTTCCAACTCAGTGGTCGAAATCCATCAAAATACCATTGCATAAAAAAGGTGACATCAATAACCCAGATAATTATCGAGGCGTAAGTCTGTCCAGTGTATTAGGCAAGATCTATACCAGTATTTTGAATTCAAGACTTAATAAATGGGCGGAAAGAGAAGAACAAATAAATTGAAGAGCAGGCGGGTTTTAGAAGTGGATATAGCACCATTGACCATATTTTCACTTTATATTGTTTAGTTCAAAAATATCTCTCCAGAAATTCAAATTATACGTGGCTTTTGTTGACTTCGGAAGGCTTTTGACTCGGTTAACAGAAACCTATTATGGAGTGCCTGAGGAAATCTGGTGTGGATGGAAAATTGTATCATGCGCTGAGAGGAATCTATAATACCGTTCAAGCCTGTGTACGTGATAAATGCCTATTATCACAATATTTCAATTGTCCAAGAGGTGTCAAGCAAGGTGTGTGCTAAGCCCCCCACTATTTTCATTTTTCATCAATGAACTTGCTGTGGAGTTATCAAAACGTGGAAGGGCATGGCATTCAACTAATCTCTGGGGGAATTGAAATGTTTCTGATGTTATTTGCCGATAATGTGATACTGCTGTCAGACACTGTTATAGGGTTGCAAAATCAAATAAATGTACTTAAATCTGAAGCTGATAGAATGCAATTGGTTGTAAATCTAGACAAAACTAATATTATAGTTTTCCGTAAGGGAGGGTATCTCTCTGCAAATGAAATATGGTGGTATGGAAATGAGGAGATAAAGGTAACAAATAAATATAGATATTTAGGCATTGTTTTTACAACCAAATTAAGCTTGATGTCTGGCTGGACAGAAGTCGCTAGAAGGGGTAGAAAAGGGGTTATTGAAATTCTTCGCACCAAAGAGAAGATTGAATTCGATTGATTCTAATTTATTCTGGAAAATGTTTGATTCACAAATAGAACCTATGTTATCATACGGTGCTGAAGTTTGGGGACTTAATGAAAATAAACAAATGGAAAATATTCATACATTTGCTTTAAAAAGATTTCTAAACATACCTTTACACTCATCAAATAAAATGTGTTACGGAGAGTCAGGCCGATATCCTTTATTTATTAGAAATTATATTAAATGTGTGAGATACTGGCTAAAAAATAACTCGACTTCCACTAAATCGTATAAGCAGACAGGCATATGAAATGCTTTTCAGACAAATGGAAACAGGAGTGTACAATTGGGTGTCGGATGTTAAAAAGGTTTTAACAGAAAATGGATTTGGCATTGTTTGGGTTGCACAAGGGGTAGGTAGTGAGAAAAGTTTTTGTTTGAATTTAAGCAGCGACTGATTGATTGTTTTAAGCAAAATTGGCACTCTCCACTGTGGTTGGAAATGATAAATACAACTGGTATTATTCCTTTAAAGATTCATTATATCCTGAAAAATATCTTGGTGTAATAACGAATAAATGGCATAGGGACTCACTTTGTCAGATTTAGAACAAGAACTTAGGTTTATATTCATACAAAAGGTGGTTTACTCAGATCCGATCATGAGTTCGGTATGCCCGTTATGTTCGAATGGTTTCGAAGATGAGATGCATTTCTTATTCGATTGTTGTGAATATAATGAATTACGAAAAACAAGTAGTCTGTTTACTAAATACAACGCGCAAAGATATAACATAAGAAAAAATACTGACATCAGAAAATGAAGACATTATTAGATCATTGCTGCGTTTCATTGCGAAAGCAAAATAATATGAGGAAGAAAAAATTAGATTGTTAGTTATTAGATTATTTATCATGAAAATGTAACTCTGCTAGGTATCTATTATGTGTTATTGTTGTGCTGAAAGGAAAAGATAATAAATGTCACTAACTGTTGATTCATAGGTCGGTTGGTCGAAGATTACGACCCAGTACTAATGGATGTTTTTACAAGGCTGTTTGATTTTGCATTTATCTTCGGTAATCGCCAGATGTAATTTTGCATTTTGATTTATGATTGCGCTTCCTTGGCATTAGAGCCGAAAAAGCTATTGCCAATAAATTCTTTGTCATTGTCATTGTCATTGTCATTGTCTCTTTTCTCTCTCTCTCTCCTTCTCTCTCTCCTCTCTCTCTCTCTCTCTCCTCTCTCTCTCTCTCTCTCTCTCTCCAGGAGAACCGACGGTGCCATGACCATAACAGCTGGACAATCGCCTTCCCATCCATCAGACAGCTGTTAGCAGAGTCAGCAGCCAGCCCTTAATCTCATCTGCAGACGGGATGTGGGCCTGTACACCTTTCTTCCAACGACCTCAGGGACAGGCTGGAATTATGCGCCATCAAACGCAGTGTAAACTGGACCCAGGCCTCCCACAGTCAGTGAGCGATCTGTAGATGCTGCAGCAGTTTCTTCGCCTTTCTTGTTGCACTGCACGCCATGACATTTCTGACGTTCCCAAAGTGGGAGCAGATTTTGGAATGTTCTTGTCATCCCTCACGATGCACTGCCCTTAGGATGCTGTCAGTTTACTAGGACATCAACGTTTTCATTTTTGTGTCACCAAAAATGTCTCTCTGAATTAATTGATATCTTAAAGTCTTTTTGGATCAGACGTTATTAAACCATTGACCATCAGTGAAGTAATTTAGATTGTGCCCAGTTATGGTCAGTAATTCCTATGTTGTTCAGCCACAAATTTCTCTTGGAAATTTTAAAGAGATTTCCCAATCTCATTTCCCTTCCTCCACGAGAATGACACTTTCTTCTGATGGTAGTATGCACAATTTCAACTAATTTGATATTTGATTGTTGTTGTTGCTGATCAGCTCTCCTTTGTTAATTTCGTGTTGAAAAAAAGTTGACTGGCCGATTGATTCATACATTGCTGAAAACCTTTTTTGCGTCTCTGCCTCTGGTGCCTTGATATTGCAAAACATGTATTAACAAATCCTTGTTTTGAAAGGAATAGCTTTTAGATAATCCAGACTCATTCTAAAATAGACATTATTTTAGTGTCTGGAACCAAACGCTCTGGCTTTTAGTGATGATACACAGTGGTAGATTTTATTACTGTTGTTGTCATCATTTTTTCTCAACTACAT
>CM031600.1:103841134-103846134 GCA_018398815.1 Conus ventricosus
CCCTGTCTCTCCAAAGTCCTCTGAGAGTACCGTGTCGAATAAGGTGCCCCAAACCGGGTCTGTTCTTGAACAGAGTCTTTCAATGCCGACACCCTTGACACACACACACACCCAAATTGCACGACACAGAGCTAACCACGCCGGTCACATGCGCTGTAGGAGGTCCGTGGACAGTGGAGAACGCCTCCCGTGGGACGAGGCGTTGTCACGGAAAGTCCTGGACAGGGTTAGGACCATCCAGCAAGGTCCACGTGTTCCTTACACTGCGTGGCCCCAACAGCGCAAGCTTCGGGTGAAGCCCCCGGGAGGAGAGAAAACGGAAGGAACTGGAAGGAAGAAGGGTACTAGAACCCCGCAGTCAGTACGGTCTGAAATTTGCTGCTTAATCCTAACAGCCACTCGCATGATGGGCGAGGGGAGGTGTTTGCTGAATACATTATTAACACCAGCTCAACACAGACCTGAGCATAACACAGTAAACAAACCAAATGAGGAATGTTCGCTGAAGGTCTCCTCACACGAAGCAGGTAAGAGATTACATTAACAGGCTAAACAAACGAATAGCAATTTATATCTTCATCCTTCCCTCACTCACGTTCAACATTTTCCTTTCTTAGGAACTGAACTAATACAGCAACCATTGCTTTATAACTGCCACCACATTTGCAAATAATAATAATTCAATGGCACAATTATCCCCACATTTTATAGCAACATTGCAAAATGACACAATTCTCCAACCACGCATCCAAACGACTAATCATGCGTACGTACGCTCGCAAACATAAAACTCTCGTTCCCCTTGCACGCACAAACAGACGGTGACCGAAGAATAAGAGACCGGAGATTGTGACAGGGGAGACGAGCGAGACCAAGCAAGTCCCAACCCTGAATCACCAGGTTCCCCCCATCCCCACCGACTACCGCATCACCAGATGCATAAACAGGAGAAAGACTTTTGGATATAATTTTGACTGGCCAGATTAAAGATTGAATTAACCAGAAAAAGTGGTCTCAAACATATATTTCTTTTATAATTTTGAAAACAAAAGGAAATTGCGCAAAAGAGAAGAATTAGCCGGCTAACAAAAACAAACAAACAAACAAACAAACCACGAAACTGATGCTTACCAGCTACCCGTGGGTGACCCAAAAGTGGCGGGTCAAGCGACTCTCTGCCCTCTCTCCAGTCGAGAGGACCAGCAGAGCAGATGCGGAAAAGAGATGACGTCCCTCCCCTACAGGCCGACTGTAGGAATGAAGGTACCGACCGTACCTTCGACGAAGTGGTAGAGAACCAGGACCGGAGCGGGCTCTCCCAGGGACATCTTCCGCTCGAGTGAAGAGAAAACCTCCTAACCGATGGCAGCCAACATGCCACCCTACGTCACAGAGTGAGAATACCTCAAGCCTAAGAGGAATGCTGCACGTGCGGCAGGTAAAAAGACAGGTGAGAGGCCGATATAGACAGCCAGTTCAAGCGAAAGGTACCAGCCACCCGTGAACCTGCAGGATGAATTGCACGGGCAGTGAAATCAGAGAGAGAGAGAGAGAAAGTAAACCTAACCTGAGCTGAACGACATTAAGGTGCAAACACACCACAAGCCACATTAAGGGACGGATACACGACAACAACAACGACAATAAATAAATGAATAATTCTACTACCCTAGATGGGCCAATCGTCATAGGCCTCGTGACAAACTCGTGACAACAGCCATGAAAAACGAATCTTCTTCTTCTTTTTCTTCTTCTTCCTAAAATACTGGTTCACTCAAAAACGAGTAGGTCACCAACGCGCATGTTAAAAAGTAAAATAAAATAACATAAAATAGTGCGACTCAGACTGTTGGCCCCTGGAGCAAATTTGGCAACAAGGGGTCGCACTCGATATTCAAGATGTTAGAAGCAATGGCCCAATTCAGGCCCAGGTAACCATAAAATATCTGGGGAAGTTAAAATAGAAAATCGTCAATATGCAGATCTCAAAACTGTCGTATCAATTTGTTCTTTAAATGAGACTGCATTTGTGGCAATGCTGATGGCACCTGGCAGTGAGTTCCACAGCCGTACAAAACTAGGATAAAATGAATGTAAGTGGCTGTCAATATTTGATGCAGGTATGGTATAATATTGACCGCCACTCCTGGTGCTACTTTTATTCAATACTAATTGTTCCATTGGAATATCAATTAGTTTAGCTCTGCCTTTGAAGAAGATGTTAAGTTTGATAAAGGCTCTTCTCTCTTCTAAGGGTTTTCCATTCTAATTTCCTCATGTTCTTCCTAGTATTCCCCTTTTCTCTGATGTGGTTCCCTGTTACGAACCATGCTGTTCTCTTCTGAATCTTTTCGAGGTTATCAATGTCCTTTAGATGGTAAGGATCCCAGACTGAGCAACCATATTCCAGTACCGGTCTAACCAGTGTTTTGTAGCAGTAGTCTTTAACCTTTTTGGGGGCAGACATTGATATTCCTGTATAAGAAAGCTAAGATGTTATTTGCTTTCTTACATACTAAATTGCAATGTTCTTTCCATTTGAGACGACTATCTATAATCACGCCTAAATATTTTGCAGCATTGGTTTCTTTAAGAATAGTATTATGAATAGAATATTCTGATCTAGTTGGTGAGCGTTTGTTACATATACGCAACACTTGGCACTTTTGGGGATGAAATTCCATTTTCCAAGTTCTTTCCCACTCTTGTAAAGCGTTTAGATCTTCTTGTAGAATGCGTGTATCATTCTTGCTTCTGATTTGTTCTATATACTAAGCTGTCATCTGCAAAAGCCTTATAGTAGTTCCAGGAGAGAGATTTCTACTTATGTCATTTACATAAATTAAGAAAAACAAGGGCCCCAGAACAGTTCCCTGTGGTACGCCTGACAAGACTGGTTTACAATGGGATGAAGACCCTTCCACAACAACTTTCTGCGTTCTCCCAACGAGAAATGATCTAGCCCATTTTAGCAAAGAACCACCAATGCCGATGTGTTCTAATTTAAGCAGCAGGCCCTCATAGTCAACCTTATCAAAGGCTTTAGAAAAGTCTAATAAAATTGCATCTATTTGCTGTCTGTTGTTAAGACAGTTATTAAAATCATTGAGAGTTGTTATTGTTATACCCACCAACAATCTTCCTACAACCCTAAAACATCTATTGTTGAATATCAAAATTTCAAGGCACGCACTATTGTTATCTACTGATTGTATCAAGTGGATTTCTTTGATTTTGTTTTTATTATCCTTGATTTCATTTCTTGTGTTCTCCTTTAGAACTGTTTTCTACCATGACTACAGGGCAGAATGGCGGCCAGAGATTTCCCAGGGAAAGGTATGACAAGAAAGTTCAGCAATTTGGGGGGAAGCTGTCTGCTGCTGCTGTTGGTGGGTATAAAGTTGAAAATTTTCCAGGTTGCCATCTGTAACTGTTGGTTGGTTGGTGTAAGGTTGAAGACTTTTTCCATGGACCTGTCAACGGCTGTTGGTGGTATCAGAGCTGCGTGGGAGCAGAGGATCTTTCATGACAACGTGCATAGACGTTGGCTGGCATAGAGGCTAGGGTTGCAGAGTCTCTCTGTCCATCTGTAATGTATTGTCATGCGTTTCAAGTCTCTCTTTTTTCAGGAACTTACGCTGAGTTTCTCTCTCTCTCTCTCTCTCTCTCTCTTCTCTCTCTCTCTCTCTCTCTCTCTCTCTCCAGAGAGAGAGAGAGAGAGAGAGAGAGAGAGAGAGAGAGAGAGAGAGAGAGAGAGAGAGGTCAAAGACGGGTCCATTGTCTATCAATAAAAGCAATGAAAGCCAATCTAGTCAATCACATCTGCCCTCGCACGAGCCCCTAAATGACTATAATATGCATAGCATTTTTCACTGCAATACTCAGTGTATTACAACATCTGAAATAGAAGATCGTTCACATCAAAAAGACACAAACTTAATTTTCCTGTTTCAGCCAAATGAAGAATGACAAAATGAATGAATAAGTGAATAAATAAGGAAATGAATAAATATACAGGCAAATAAACACATAAGTAAATAAATAGATAAATCAATCAACCAATAAATAAAATAAATGAATAAATAAATGAATAACATGAATGAATAAGTAAAACAAATTGATACACAAATAGACAAGTAAATAAAGACTACATAAAAAAATGGCATTAAAAAAACGACATAAAAATACAAATAAAAAGCCCTGTCTAATGGGATGAGTTCAATGCCATAGTGTGCCCTAAGGTGACTCATTCGATGGGATGGTATACGTCAATAAGATCAACAGTGTGCCCTAAGGTGACTCATTCGATGGGATGGTATACATCAATAAGATCAACAGTGTGCCCTAAGGTGACTCATTCGATGGGATGGTATACGTCAATAAGATCAACAGTGTGCCCTAAGGTGACTCATTCGATGGGATGGTATACGTCAATAAGATCAACAGTGTGCCCTAAGGTGACTCATTCGATGGGATGGTATACGTCAATAAGATCAACAGTGTGCCCTAAGGTGACTCATTCGATGGGATGGTATACGTCAATAAGATCAACCCGGGCCATCCGTCAGCTCTTCAAAACACGGACCACATCAATGACATCGCTGCAGGCCAAGTGCCTAGGGTTTGAATTGTAACGAATTCTCTGCAGAATGGATTATTGGAGAGCTCAATCACTAGTGACGTCACAAAACTCCAATCTGACAGCACGCTCTGCGCCGTTGTGTGACAGCCGTTCAATGATGAATAGGGTGACATCACGGAGAGAGAGAGAGAGAGAGAGAGAGAGAGAGAGAGAGAGAGAGAGAGAGAGAGAGAGAGAGGAGAGAGCGGAGAGGAAGAGAGAGAGAGAGAGAGAGAGAGAGAGAGAGAGGAGAGAGAGAGAGAGAGAGAGGAGAGAGAAGGGTGTTTGGTTCGCTCACTGCTGGAGCACAGAGTTCTTGGTTCGCTCACTGCTAGAGCACAGAGTTCTTGGTTCGCTCACTGCTAGAGCACAGAGTTCA
>CM031600.1:103853634-103868634 GCA_018398815.1 Conus ventricosus
TTTTTCTGTCTCCGTCTCTCTGTTTTTCTGTCTCTGTCTGTCTGTCTGTCTGTCTGTCCGTCTGTCTGTCTGTCTGTCTGTCTGTCTGTCTGTCTCTCCTCTCTCTCTCTCTCTCTCTCTCTCTCTCTCTCTCTCTCTCTCTCTCTCTCTCTCTCTCTCTTATACAGGGGATGTGTGTGTGTGTGTGCGCGCGCGCGCGCGGTGTGTGTGTGTGTGTGTGTGTGTGTGTGTGTGTGTGTGTGTGTGTGTGTGTGTGTGTGTGTGTGTGTGTGTGTGTGTGTGTGTGTTTGTGTGTGTGTGTGTGTGTGTGTGAAGAGGGGGTGGGGGACAGATTTTAACATGGCGATATTTTCCTGTCTGTTGCTTGGAAATGATAATGTTGCCGAGTTTACAACGCTACCTAAGATACTGAAGCAGATTCTACGACGTTCATGCCACCTCCCACCCCGACATCTGGTCTTGTGGTATTTGCAATGCTGTTACATTTTTCAGGACACTAGAGTATGGGGAGCATATTATAAGACATTCCGGACACTTTGGTGCTCCTTGTATAACAAGCAATATTCGTCCCTGACAAATGTTATCATTGAGGCTGTGTATACGGTGGAACAAGAAAATACTAACAAACAAACAGTTTGAAAGGTAAGCGAAACAACAGGGCACACAAAAGATCAATTATTTTCGTCGTGAAAAACAAACACATCACAGATGTGGATTAGCAACGTTCAGGTCTAACACGAGGCTGACTCCAACAATCTGTTAATCAGCGGACAGTTTGCAATCTTCAGATTGCTATGAACTGTCTGAACCACCGCTACCAACTCTTCGTCACAAACGTCCACACCAATGCAGCCTTACCTATTCCGGGATCTGTATTAGTGCAACCTTCAACTCACAATTTTTTCAGTTAATCACATTTCTCAGTTGTAGGTTTAAGAGACAGTGTCCTGAATCTGCACAATCACAATGGCCGCAAGTATGCAGTGATTTGAGTCTGTTCAGACAGTACAGCACGGGTATGAGAGTTTTGAAGGACTGCAGTACTAGAACTATGGCAAATACATAAGTGTAGTTATGTTTCAGGGGCCATGAGATGAAGAGAATGTGACTACTCCTGAATTCAGCACAACGATCTCTCAGCTTACCTCCTTCAACTTCTCAGAACCGAGTGTGCGCTCTCATTATGATCATCATGCCTTAATCTTCATTTGGAGGAGCCTCGATTGCACCAGGGCTGTTGACAGTGTATCCAAGCTTTCATTACTGTCCTCCCCTGGCGACCTGATGATTGAGTAGCGCTGATTCAGTCAGAACGCTTCACAATGTAGAAGTTCTCAGTCATGCCTAGCCTGGTAAAGTGGTGCAGCCAGTATGTACAACCAGGGCGTCTTCAACCTGACACCTGAGAGAATGAATCTGGAAGGCAGGTGAAGACGTGATACCTGCACAGACCTTGCAAACATCCTGTGTGTTACAACTTCAACCAGACTCGCCATCCAACTGACATTATTCTCAACCCATTGTCTGTTGTGAATACCAGTTTTTGTAACTCCATAGGTTTGCAACAAAGTCCAGTTATCTCCCTTTTCCTAATGAAAATACGGACATACCAAGTGGTCTATGACTCAGCAAAAAACTTCCACTAATTCATGAAGCACACAGCATGGATCTCCAGTCTTCACAAACCCTTCACCAACGCAAACCCCTGTCCCACTTTCTAACGCCTGCAAACCACCCCAAACAGAAAGCAGAAAAACGATAAAAGTGTACTTAAGATTCCTCTAAAGCCAAGTGACGGCATAGCACTCACTAATTTCTCCTCAGGCTCTCAGACAGACATTTAGCAGTAGTGTACTTAAGATTCCTTCAAAGCCAAGTGACGGCATAGCACTCACTAATTTCTCCTCAGGCTCTCAGACAGACATTTAGCAGTAGTGTACTTAAGATTCCTTCAAAGCCAAGTGACGGCATAGCACTCACTAATTTCTCCTCAGGCTCTCAGACAGACATTTAGCAGTAGTGTACTTAAGATTCCTTCAAAGCCAAGTGACGGAATAGCACTCACTAATTTCTCCTCAGGCTCTCAGACAGACATTTAGCAGTAGTGTAAGAGGGGCACCAGAAAGTTGGGGATGGGGGTGGAGGAGAGTAGAGGTAAGGGGGAGGGGAGTGGGGAGGTTGTCGCTGGGCAGTGACAACCTGACAGTCCGTATTGCTTTACTGTCTAACATCTCACCTCCTTTCTGTGAATAACTGATGCTAAGAAACGGCAATGAAAGACGAGACGGTGATAAAAGAGGTTCAGTAGTGAACGATGAGAGAGAGAGAGGAGAGAGAGAGAGAGAGAGAGAGAGAGAGAGAGAGAGAGAGAGAGAGAGAAGAGGGAGAGAAAAGGGGGGGGAGAGAGAGAGAGAGAGAGAGGGGGAGGAATTCATATTTTTTAACAGTACTCTGTCTGGGGAAGGTAAGCTAAGTAAGTCAGTCAGAAGGGGGGGGGGGGGGGAGGGAAGTTTCTATTCTATACTTGAACATTTGATGAGATGCGTCAGTCCTTTCGGATGTCCCCTCGATTGTGGAATCCTTGTTAGCAGAAAGGAGGTTTTCTACTCTAAACTTCTGAACATATTTGAATGATGATTTGTTAGCAATAGAAGGGCGTGCATGTTTCCCTTTCCTGTGATTGTACCCTTTCGATTTGTTTTTATCTCCTCTGTTAAGACTATCAGTAAAGGTCTGAGCTTCAAGAGCGTGCTAAATGTTGAAGTATTGTGGAAGAAGTTTTTATCCTCTGTTAGATATAAGTAAGAGGTTAGAGTTCAAGGGGTTTCATAAATGTTGAAGGATTGTGGAAGATTTTTTTATCTCCTCTGTTAGAATTATAAGTAAAAGTGTAGACTTCAAGTGCGTTGCTAAATGTTGAAGTATTAGGGTGCGTTATGAGAAGACATTCATTGGAACTACGGTCTGTTGAGATTGACAATTAACTACCAGGTTCCAGAATATGAGTACTGTCGAGGAGAAACGAGTATCTATCTATCTATCTATCTATCATCTATCTATTATTCTATCTATCTATTTTATCTATTATATCTATCTATCTATCTTGATGTGTCGTTCAGATAAACCTTTCCCACAGAAAGTCACATTAAATTGATTGAATGTCCCTTGTTTTTGATTGATGACTATTGGTTTGAACCCAAAGTGACTGATGAGTTTTGAGCTGATATATAGCTGCTTCAGATATCACTAGACATGATAAAAACAAGTACAGTCCATTAGAAGATTGATGCTGCTGTGAGCCTATATTTCATCAGTGTAGTGTGCAGACGACTGGTGACTGATGCTGGCTGCAGGCAATAAGAGAAGGACTCCTATGGATTCACTGTCCTGTCACCTCTTTCCTAATACATCGTCATTATTTTCATCAGTGTTCCTGCTGATTCTATTCAGATTTGAATGTTGGAACATGATCTATGGTGCTCTGTGTGTGTGTGTGTGTGTGTGTGTGTGTGTGTGTGTGTGTGTGTGTGTGTGTGTGTGTGTGTGTGTGTGTGTGTGTGTGTGTGTGTGTGTGTGTGTGTGTGTGTGTGAGTGTGTGTGTGTGTGGTGTGTGAGTGTGTGTGTGTGTGTGTGTGTGTGTGTGTGTGTGTGTGTGTGTGTGTGTGTGTGTGTGTGTGTGTGTGTGTGTGTGTGTGTGAGAGTGTGCAAACACTTTCACACACACACACACACACACACACACACACACACACACACACACACACACACACACACACACACACACATACAGAGAGAGAGAGAGAGAGAGAGAGAGAGAGGAGAGAGAGAGAGAGAGAGAGAGAGAGAGAGAGAGAGACGCACACACGCATTACATATATGAGAGAGAGAGAGAGAGAGAGAGAGAGAGAGAGAGAGAGAGAGAGAGAGAGAGAGAGAGAGAGAGAGAGAGAGAGAAGACAGAGAGAGACAGAGAGAGACAGAGAGAGAGAAAGAGTTAACAGAATAAGATTCACATGGGAAGGAACATCTTTCAAGACAAAAATCTTTAACTGCAGTCCGGGAACGTCAGAAATGTCATGAAGAAGCTCATCTCTTTTCCCGCGAGGTTTCACCCCACCCCCCACCCCCACCCCCCTCCTGAGAACCTAACACAATGAACACATGACACAAAACATGAC
Source organism: Conus ventricosus (assembly GCA_018398815.1). Lineage (NCBI taxonomy): Eukaryota > Metazoa > Mollusca > Gastropoda > Neogastropoda > Conidae > Conus > Conus ventricosus. The sequence goes on from CM031600.1 coordinate 103,857,813, forward strand.
TCTTATCAGGCGCAGCCACTACTTCCCTCAAACGTTCCCCTTATCTGTCTTGGAGAACCGCCACACTGGGACCATCGCCTTCCAGCCATCCGAGACGACTGTTAGCAGGGCCAGCAGTTAGCCATAATCTAATCTGCAGACAGAATGGGGCGGTACACCTTTCTTCCAACGACCACAGGCGACAGGCTGGAGGTATTGTTGCGCCATCAAACTCTGTGTAAACTGGACTGGCCAGCCACTGAAACAGAGCGCGTTGTAGACGGTGCAGCTGTGTCCTCGCCATTCATTTTACAGCCAGAATGCTGTTCACATCTCTGACTTCTCCAGAGTTGGAGCAGACTCTAGAATGGTCATATCTTCCCTCATGATGCCTTGCAGTTATCATGCTGTTTAGTTTACCATGCCATTAACAGTGCTGAAGCATTGTGCAATTTACAAAAAAAAAACACAACAAAAAACATTCGTTTTTGTCCTCCATTCTTTTGATGATTATTATTCTGTTAATTTCATCAGAGTGGTGCAGTTCGAGGGTATATTCTAAGTGTCCAGATTTTCCCAGTTACCTCCTACTAATTAGTTAGGTTTTTTTTTTAATATATTAAAGTCTTTTCATCGTGTCGATGATTCAGATTCTAGCACCAAAAGCAGCAAAACTTTGTTAATTTTTTTAACGTCATCAATTTTTTTTAATTTTTAAAACGGGGATTAAAAAAAGAGAGAGAGAAGAGAGAGAGAGAGAGAGAGAGAGAGAGAGAGAGAGAGAGAGAGAGAGAGAGAGAGAGAGAGAGAGAGAGAGAGAGATCACGGCACATGCAGTACATTCCAAACATGGTAAATGGATGTCATTCAACAATGTGATTAAATCGTTTATATAGGATTTGACAATTTAAAGTTGTTCCTTTTCCGCCCCATTTCTCTGCTGCTACCAGCAAGAATGAAGAACTGAGATCTGAAAATTGAATTCTTAATTCATCACAAAGATCCCGTCGCCACTACCATGTATCTTATTGACATTTAACAATACGCTTGGGAACCAAGCTGAATCATGTTGTACTTATCACTGTGTCATGGTAGTTGTTTCTCTCTAGGTTTTCACACACGCAGGTTCTTCCTTTAAAGGGTAAAAGAAAGCGCTAACAAAACATTTGCCATAAACTGAATGGGTGTCTAAAGATCTTTGACACAGACTTGTGAAATCAGTGACCATCAATCAAGGGATCCGACTGTGTGCAGGCATGGCCAGCATTTCCTGTCTCTTTCAGCTACAAATTTCTCTTAGAAGCTTCACAGAAGTCGTCAATCTCATTTCCCTTCGCCCATTAGACCTGTTATTTGTGAAGATGGCGGTGTGCGCAATTTCAATTTATTTGATGTTTGATTGTGTTATTGCCGATCAGCACTCCTTTGTTAATTTCGTGTAAAAAAAAACCCAACAAAGATGGTTAATTGATCGATTCAGAAACTGCTGAAAACTTTGTTAGCTTCTCTGCCTGCAGGTGCGTTCGTTCTGCAAAACGTGTGTTAAATATCCTTGTTTAGAGCAGAAAACCGTTGGGATTCATTCAATCTCATTCTAAAAGTGACATGGTTCTAACAGAAGGGCAATGCAGGAAATGATTATACTGCAGAGATACACAAAATCCCCTTTGTGACATCGTTCAAGATATAAAAAAGCAACATTAGTCTTGGTATAAGTTAATTTGTATTTGTAGTGTTCTTTTGTGGCTGTCTTTGTGTGATAGCTGAACCTGTACAGCAAGTGGTGCTAGACTAGAGCTAGGAGCATGGAAGTCCAGTGGAGCAAAAATCACTTTTGGTTATCATATACCTTTAGTTTTCGAAACACAAACTGAATTCACAGAATTAAATCTAGTGTGTGAAAAAGATGTGTTTTCATTGTATCCTCAAATACTCCCATAGGTTTTGCTTTTTTCGAGTGCCTGCTTATGTAGGTGAATTGATAACATTGTAATTTATTTCTCACCACCATTGCGAAGATTTTGTTTTTACCTTCATCTGTTGGTTTGTCTTTCTCTCAGCACGATTAAAACAAAAAACACTACAAGATCGATTTGACAGAAATTTGGTGGATAAAATACTAAACAAGCAAATTCCATTTACATTTTTTGCTGGTTCAGATTGAATAATCGGTCCAAGATTTTTTACCCTTTCTTTAATACTGAAGGATAGGGCATTGGTATGAATTTGTCAAGATGTAATGCAGAGAACGAAAAGAATTTTTGGATGTATTGACAATTCTATCTACAACCATGCAGACGTTGGTGTGGATTTGTAGTATGAACCAAATATAGGAAGAAAAATAACATTCACAGGGGGAGGGATTTTCTTGTTGTCACCTTCTGTGCCATTCCAGTGGTATTACCCCCATACCGCTCACTTCTCATCCCCAAAACCATGTAACAGAATGTTTATTCTCTACGCTGAAGTAGGAATAGCCAAGTTTGAAACAGCAATTGAATCACTATGGAGAAACCTGACATCTGGTTGGATAGAGGCAAAAGGGTGTGTGTGTGTGTGTGGGGTGTGTGTGTGTGTGTGTGTGTGTGTGTGTGTGTGTGTGTGTGTGTGTGTGTGTGTGTGTGTTGTGTGTGTGTGTGTGGTGTGTGTGTGTGTGTGTGTGTGTATGTGTGTGTGTGTGGTGGGGGAGGGGATGTGTGTGTGTGTGTGTGTGTGTGTGTTTTGTGTGTGTGTGTTGTGTGTGTGTGTGGTGGGGGGGGGGGATGTGTGGAACCCGCTTTCCCTGTGTGTAGAGTGGGTAAAGTTTATGTTGGCTTTCATGACGCAGTGCCCACGCCCATGCCGTCTGCTGATGTGATTAGTGCTGGCCCGTGGCTTTGCTAAAAGTCCTCTACAGGCTGGAAAGCGATAGTCCCGCTGGTCTGGCCACGACTCTGTGGACCAATAAAGAGGAGACCCCCATTGCCAGAATTTGAAATGTTCTTTGCAGAATTTCACGCAAGACTGTCATAGCGGTGTTCAGTCGGAGTCTGCAGACCAAGGGATTTTGTTTCAGTTCTTCTACATGTCCACGTCCACCACAAGGTTTGTAAACAGTTGGCTGAATCTGCATAAGCACTATTTAAAGCGTACACAAAAAATCAACTTCACTACCTCTACACTAATTGTCTGTGTGCCACGCTTCTCTCTCTCTCTCTCTCTCTCTCCCCTCTCTTCTCTCTCTCTCTCCCCTCTCTCTCTCTCTCTCTCTCTCTCTCTCTCTCTCTCTCTCTCTCTCTCTGTGCTCTTTTGTGCTCCATCGAAGTGGAAAAATGTAATGAACGGAAACTGAAATCTTGCTTTCAGTGACGCATACTCTCTCCTCTCTCTCTCTCTCTCTCTCTCTCTCTCTCTCTCTCTCTCTCTCTCTCTCTCTCTGTGCTCTTTTGTGCTCCATCGAAGTGGAAAATGTAATGAACGGAAAACTGAAATCTTGCTTTCAGTGACGCATTTCATTTACCACTTTCTATGAACCCCATACAATCACATTCACTATACCACATGCCACTGGGAAAAAGCAAAACACCTTAGTGTTCGCTTACATTGACGTTGAGAATTCAAGCCACTCATCACTAGATAATTCCATTGATGGAACATCATGCTTTTTACGCTCTATATTTGATTTGATATGAAACAGCTGTGAAAACATCATCCCAAAGTTTCATGAGCTTGTGGGTACGATCAATATTTACCATAGAACATAAAAATCGAGGTACGCATTCATTAAAAAAAGTGCAGTTTGTATTCAGTCTATTTCTTGGAGTTTGTTTTTATTATCCTTGGTTTATGTCTTCAGGTTGTTCTTGAGAATTGTCTTACACTGTGGTGGTAAGATAGAATAAGGCCAATGCTTTCTGGTACTGTTGGCTGGCATGACAGTTGAAGATGTTTAGGGAGCTGTCTATTCTTTTTTGTTAGGTATAAGGATGAAGATTTTTCAGGTAACTGTCTCCTCCTGTTGGCTGGGTATGAAGTTGAACATTTAGATGGACATGTCAACTACCGTTGGTAGTATGGAAGCTGAGCTTTTGCCAGAGAATTGTCTAACATTGTTGAATGGTGTGGGGGCTGATGATTTTTCATGGGAATGTTCACAGTTGTGTTGGGTAGTGTAGAGGTTGACGTAAGAAAGTTTGTCTACCGATCTGTTATATGTTATGATGTATTTGAAGACACTTTTTAAAGAAATATCCATTGAGTATCTCTTTCCTGCCACTGTCTGTCCATAACCCTCTCTTTCTATCTCTGTCCCCTGTCTGTCTGTCTGTCTGTCTGTCTGTCTGTCTGTCTGTCTGTCTGTCTCTCTCTCTCCCCTCTCTCTCTCTTCTCTCTCTCTCTCTCTCTCTCTCTCTCTCTCTCAGAACGAGAAAGACGGAAAAATAAAAGTCTTGATTTAAGTGGATAATAAATAAGCAATGATATATTTTTAAATATGCAGTCCTCGCTCAAAGTAGGGTCTAAAATCAAAGTAACATACATAATATAGCATGGGTCATGCAGAGATAATGTAATGGAAAAAAAAAGAGAGAGAGAGAGAGAGAGAGAGAGAGAGAAAGAGAGAGAGAGCGAGAGAGAGAGAGAGAGAGAGAGAGGAGAGAGAGAGAGAGAGGAGAGAGAGAGAGAGAGAGAGAGGAAGTTGTGAGGGTGGAGTGCATTGTCTGTCAATAAAAGTGATGAAAACTAATCTTATCAATCAAATCTGCCATCGCACATGCCACCACCACCCCACCACCCCCCCAAAAAAAAGAAGAAAAAAAGCAAAAAAGCATAACAACATTTTCCACTGCAACACTAGAATCCTGTTACAAAATCTGAAATAGAAAAAGTATGTAACATCAGAAAGGCACAAAACAAAGTCTCCGGTTTTAGCCACATGAAGAATGGAAAAAAAAAAGAAAAAACAGAAAGACGCCTGTCTGATGCAATGAGGTCAATGGCAGTGTGCTCCAAGATGACTCCGTCCATGTCATGGTGAACGTCAAGAAGGTCAAACCTGGCCATCAGTCAGCTGAACACTGAGCTTACCCATCACAGCTCGTATATGTATATGTGCGTGCGTGCGTGCGTGCGTGCGTGCGTGCGTGCGTGCGTGCGCGCGCGCGTGTGTGTGTGTGTGTGTTTAAATTGATGTGAAGCTTTTATCATTGTACTATAACCTGAAGAGGCGGTACACCGGCGAAAATTCATGAAAAATACATTTAAGTCTGAAAACATGTAAAGACTGTTCTCTTTAATTCTTGTACTTAACTGTCTCCTTTGCTTACTACAAGAGGCATAACCCAGGACACTAAGAAAACATCTATCTATCTATCTGTCTATGTATGTAATCTATATCTATATTTATGTGTGTGTGAGTGTGTGTGTGTGTGTGTGTGTGTGTGTGTGTGTGTGTGTGTGTGTGTGTGTGTGTGTGTGTGTGTGTGTGTGTGTGTGTGTGTGTGTGTGTGTGTGTGTGTGTGTGTGTGTGTGTGTGTGTGTGTGTGTGTGTGTGTGTGTGTGTGTGTGTGCAAAACAGAAGGAGGGAGACAAGGAGGAAGATGACAAAAAAGGAGAAAAAAACTTGATGTTCATGGACAATAAATAAGCAGCGACATATTTTTTTTACATCCATTCTTCCAGCTGAGTAGGTCTCAAATGAAAATAACTCATAAAATGGCATGGTTCACGCAGAGATAATGTAATGAGAATGAAAATAACACATAACATGGCATGGTTCACGCAGAGATAATGTAATGAGAATGAACATAACACATAAAAGGGCATGGTTCACGCAGAGATAATGTAATGAGAACGATAATAACACATAAAATGGCATTGTTCACGCAGAGATAATGTAATGAGAATGAAAATAACACATCACATGGCATGGTTCACGCAGAGATAAAGTAATGAGAATGGACAGAGGAAAAAAGAGAGGGGTGTGGGGGCGTGGTCCATGTCTGTCAATAAAAGCGATGAAAGCCATTCTAATCAATCAAGTCTGCCCTCACACATGCCCCCAAAGGACGATAATATTTTCCACTGCAACCCTAAAAGCCTATTACAAAATCTGGAACAAAAATCGTTAACATCAGAAAGACACAAATGAAGCTCTCCAGATTCAACCACACGAACAATGGGGGAGAAAGTAAAGGGAAGAAAAACCATGTCTGAAGGGATGAGTTCAGTGCCAGTGTGCCCCAAGATAATCCCCTATATGTGATGACAAACGTCCACAACGTCAACATCTGGCCCTCAGTCACCTGGGTCGTCATGGCACCAGGCTTTAGAACTGTCAGGAACTGTCTGCAGAACGGAATATTGGACAGTTCAGTCATGGCACCAGGCTTTACAACTGCCAGGAACTGTCTGCAGAACGGAATATTGGACAGTTCAGTCATGGCACCAGGCTTTAGAACTGCCAGGAACTGTCTGCAGAACGGAATATTGGACAGTTCAGTCATGGCACCAGGCTTTAGAACTGCCAGGAACTGTCTGCAGAACGGAATATTGGACAGTTCAGTCATGGCACCAGGCTTTACAACTGCCAGGAACTGTCTGCAGAACGGAATATTGGACAGTTCAGTCATGGCACCAGGCTTTACAACTGCCAGGAACTGTCTGCAGAACGGATATTGGACAGTTCAGTACTAGCGACTTCGACATTTGAGAGCATGCTCTTCAGCACGGTGACAGCCTTGCCAACATGAACAGATCGACAGTCATGGAGAGAAAGAGAAGGTTGCTAGGTTCTCTCGCTGCTGCAGCATTTTTAGGAAGCTGTCTGCTGCTGCTGCTGGTGACATCTGATCAGCTGCCCGTCTTAATGTAGAGTTCTCCCGGTGGCATCAGTGTGGTATTAGATACCCCCCCCCCCCAACCCCGCCTCCCATTTCCTCGCCCTCTACTCTACCTTGCCCACCCCTGTCCTGCCCCTCACTCCACTCTCCTGCTTGGTTTTATCTGTATGCCACACCACCCTTTGTGGGAGTGGGTGTTGAAATTAATGTAAAAACAAAGGAGGAAATGCATATCATGACACATGATACACAGAGAGAGAAGGATGGACGGACAGACAGAGGGAGAAAGAGAGCGAAAGAGAGAGAGATTGATGGGTGGGCGGACAGAGGAGAGAGAGAGAGAGAGAGAGAGAGAGAGAGAGAGGAGAGAGAGAGAGAGAGAGAGAGAGAGAGAGAGAGAGAGAGAGAGAGAGAGAGGAGAGATGGATGGATGGACGGACAAAGAGAGGGAGAGATATGGATACGGAAACGGATAATTTAATCATTATAGGCCATAGCCCCTTATGATGGGATGGATTACACATTGACAAAAATGATATTGTAAAGCAGAGAGAGAGAGAGAGAGAGAGAGAGAGGAGAGAGAGAGAGAGAGAAGAGAGAGAGAGAGAGAGAGAGAGAGAGAGAGAGAGACAGAGAGAGAGAGAGAGAAGAGAGAGAGAGAGAGAGAGAGACTATGACCCTATACCATAAATCCAGGCCACTTTTTCAAAGGAGCGAGACCCGAAGACGAAGTGGGCGATCGCCTGTCTGACTGTACCCTGAAGGCCTCTTGGGTGCTGCCACCCATGCTCACACACCGCCCTCATTAACATGCCAGCCCCTGCACTTCAGTCCACAATTGTCGTACTGACACCTATTCTCCATTTTCTGCCTCCCTCCTCCTCCCATACCCCTCACCCCTGTCCTCCTCTTCCCCTCAGTTTTAATGCACCTTGAGCATCCATCTTTTCTATTCGTGTGGCTGTCATACTTATCAGTGCTGGGGTTCACGTAAATGACAGCGTGCTCGTAAAACTTGTTGAACACCAATTCTGACTCATCATCAATACAAACTGAACTGATACACTGGCTATGTCAGTTTTGTATGAACGTTAATTTGGGTTTGTCTGTTTCTTCAGCTGTTGTTGCTGTCTGTATCTTTCAGGCGCAAGGTTTATAAGCATGCGTGGGTTGGCACCAATGCCTGCTTGGGATCTGACCTTCCGACCGTGAACGAAAACATGGCCATGCCCTGGCTTCAAACAGCCAAGTTTTACCGTGGTTCACACTGTTTCGTCTGTCTGCATCATGAAACAGCCTGTCTACAGCCCCCACTCCAATGCAACAAGACTAACACAGCCCCCACTCCAATGCAACAAGACTAATACAGCCCCCACTCCAATGCAACAAGACTAAGACAGCCCCCACTCCAATGCAACAAGACTAATACAGCCCCCACTCCAATGCAACAAGACTAACACAGCCCCCACTCCAATGCAACAAGACTAAGACAGCCCCCACTCCAATGCAACAAGACTAACACAGCCCCCACTCCAATGCAACAAGACTAACACAGCCCCCACTCCAATGCAACAAGACTAACACAGCCCCCACTCCAATGCAACAAAACTAATACAGCCCCCACTCCAATGCAACGAGACTAATACAGCCCCCACTCCAATGCAACAAGACTAACACAGCCCCACACTCCAATGCAACAAGACTAATACAGCCCCCACTCCAATGCAACAAGACTAAGACAGCCCCCACTCCAATGCAACAAGACTAAGACAGCCCCCACTCCAATGCAACAAGACTAAGACAGCCCCACTCCAATGCAACAAGACTAACACAGCCCCACTCCAATGCAATGAGACTAATACAGCCCCCACTCCAATGCAACGAGACTAATACAGCCCCCACTCCAATGCAACAAGACTAATACAGCCCCCACTCCAATGCAACAAGACTAATACAGCCCCCACTCCAATGCAACAAGACTAATACAGCTTGAAGCAAGATACAACCACCTATGAGGAACCTAGCATCAAGCTGGATAACACAGGTGAGAGAGAGAGAGAGAGAGAGAGAGAGAGAGAGAGAGAGAGAGAGAGAGAGAGAGAGAGAGAGAGAGAGAGAGAGAGAGAGAGAGAGAGAGAGAGAGAGAGAGAGGAGAGAGAGAGAGAAGAAGAAGAAGAAGAAGAAGAAGAAGAGAAGAAGAAGAAGAGAAGAAGAAGAAAAAGGAGGAGGAGGAGGAGGAGGAGGAGGGATTAGTGCGGAGGTGCAGAAGGGGTGGGTCTGACGTATGTGGAATCTGCTCCCTCCCTCTCCACAGTGTGGTGAAGTGTGCATCTGCTCCCTCCCTCTCCACAGTGTGGTAAAGTGTGCATCTGCTCCCTCCCTCTCCACAGTGTGGTAAGTGTGCATCTGCTCCCTCCCTCTCCACAGTGTGGTAAAGTTTGCATCTGCTCCCTCCCTCTCCACAGTGTGGTAAAGTTTGCATCTGCTCCCTCCCTCTCCACAGTGTGGCAAAGTTTGCATCTGCTCCCTCCCTCTCCACAGTGTGGTAAAGGTTGCATCTGCTCCCTCCCTCTCCACAGTGTGGTAAAGTTTGCATTGGCTCTCAAGGTGCAATGACTCCGGTCTGTCCCACCCACTGATGCCATGACTGCTGCATCGTGGATCCACCACCCACTGATGACTGCTGTATCGTGGATCCACCACCCACTGATGACTGCTGTATCGTGGATCCACCACCCACTGATGCCATGACTGCTGCATCGTGGATCCACCACCCACTGATGCCATGACTGCTGCATCGTGGATCCACCACCCACTGATGCCATGACTGCTGCATCGTGGATCCACCACCCACTGATGCCATGACTGCTGCATCGTGGATCCACCACCCACTGATGACTGCTGTATCGTGGATCCACCACCCACTGATGCCATGACTGCTGCATCGTGGATCCACCACCCACTGATGACATTACTGCTGTATCGTGGATCCACCACCCACTGATGACATTACTGCTGTATCGTGGATCCACCATCCACTGATGACATTACTGCTGTATCGTGGATCCACCACCACTGATGCCATACTGCTGCATCGTGGATCCACTGACGGCCAGTTGACGGCTGGGTGGTGATTGTCTCATTTGTCTGCCCAAGGTTTCCTAGACCAGTGAAGAGGACTGACTCGATCCACGGAACTGAAGATGCTCTTTCCAGAGTCACGTAGACAGTCATGTCTACCCTCTGTCCACGCACAGTGTGCGGATCACGTGATTGTTTTGGGTCCTGCCTACCTGAGCGTGTCTCGATAGAACTCGAAACCAGCTGGGTGAGTTTACATGAACTCTATACTACTGACTGTTTCACCTCTGCTATTTGTATACGGACTTTATGCATTCCTCACCTTTCCTCCTCTCCTTTGTGTTCTGTTGACGTGGAAAACGTGATCAAACAAAACTCACAACTTGCTTTCAGACGGATATATCTGCACTTTCTGTGAGCTCCGTGTTAACACAAGCAGTATTCCGTATGTCAAAGTACATCGCCTCGGTGTTGCTTTACTAAAAATATAGAATTCCAACTCTCCATCACTAAACGACCACGCAGATTGAAAGCGATGGTTAATTTAAAAAAATCTAATCTGTTGAGAAATACTTTCAAAAATCTTCATAAGATTTTACAGGGATGGTGGGGAGTGGGGAGTAGGAGAAGAGAGTAAGAGGGAGAGGCAGAGTGAGAGAGAGAGAGAGAAGAAGAAGAAGAAGAAGAAGAAGAAGAAAAGGGAAAGAAGAAGAAGAAGAAGAGAGAGAAGAAGAGAAGAGAGAAGAAGAAGAGAGAGGGGGAGGGGAGAGAGAGAGAGAGAGAGAGAGGAGAGAAGAGAGAGAGAGAGAGAGAGAGAGAGAGGAGAGAGAGAGAGAGAGAGAGAGAGAGAGAGAGAGGCCCTTTTTCAATCATCTGTCAGTAGAGATGAAAGCCAGTCTAATCAGCCAAAGCTATCCTCACACGTGCTCTTAAACGACAAACAT
>CM031600.1:103873634-103876134 GCA_018398815.1 Conus ventricosus
GTGGTAAAATATTGCGTCATGGCGGTTTTTCAGGGAATGGGATGATGGCATAACAGCTGCATCATAAAAGAGCACAGTGGAACAATCATCCAACTCCGCTCTTTAACCTTCCCAAACCGAACTATATGTATTCATTGTCATCCTTAGCCCATGACCTTACGTTGGCTGGGTGCCAATGTAGTCAGGAATTTCGAGTGGTGATGTTTTTCAGACTCTCATTGTTGCTATCAGTCCGATTCAGTCAGGATTCTATATGCTGTAGACGTCCTAAGCTCTCATTATCATCCTTATGTGCTGATGTTCAGTTGAAGAAGTGACGGTTCGCTCGAATTCTCCACATTGCAGAGTATTGACTCCAGTTTCAGTGATCCCGAATGTGGTGGATATATGCTGCGTGGATATGCTGTATCCAGTATACACGAACAGGACGTCTCCGACCTGCCTCTGAGAGAATGATCTAGTATACACGAACAGGACGTCTTCGACCTGCCCCTGAGAGAATGATACTAGTATACACGAACAGGACGTCTTCAACCTGCCTCTGAGAGAATGATCCTAGACAGGCGGTCTTCACGAGACACATGCCCAGACCAGACAAACCTCAATTGACTGGTGACTGCGACCATTCTCCAGCCTGTCCCTATGCTGTATCAAACTGCTGCTTGTCTTTACATCAGCCTGTCCCTATGCTGTATCAAACTGCTGTCTGTCTTTACATCAACCTGTCCCTATGCTGTATCAAACTGCTGCCTGTACATCAGCCTGTCCCTATGCTGTATCAAACTGCTGTCTGTACATCAGCCTGTCCCTATGCTGTATCAAACTGCTGTCTGTACATCAGCCTGTCCCTATGCTGTATCAAACTGCTGTCTGTCTTTACATCAACCTGTCCCTATGCTGTATCAAACTGCTGTCTGTCTTTACATCAACTGTCCTATGCTGTATCAAACTGCTGCATATCTTTACATCTGTTTGTCCCTATGCTGTATCAAACTGCTGTCTGTACATCAGCCTGTCCCTATGCTGTATCAAACTGCTGCATGTCTTTACATCTGTTTGTCCCCATGCTGTATCAAACTGCTGCATATCTTTACATCTGTCTGTCCCTCGCTGTATCAAACTGCATGCTTTTTGTCTTTACATCTGTTTGTCCCTATGCTGTATCAAAACTGCTGCATATCTTTACATCTGTCTGTCCCTCCGCTGTATCAAACTGCGGCATGTCTTACATCAGCCTGTCCCTATGCTGTATCAAACTGCTGCATGTCTTTACATCAGCCTGTCCCCATGCTGTATCAAATGCTGCATGTCTTTACATCAGCCTGTCCCTATGCTGTATCAAACTGCTGCCTGCCTGTACATCAGCCTGTCCCTAGCTGTATCAAACTGCTGCCTGTCTGTACATCAGCCTGTCCCTATGCTGTATCAAACTGCTGCTGGTACATCAGCTGTCCCTATGCTGTATCCAACTGCTGTCTGTCTTTACATCAGCTGTTCCTATGCTGTATCAAACTGCTGCCTGTACATCAGCCTGTCCCTATGCTGTATCAAAATGCTGCCTGTACATCAGCCTGTCCCTATGCTGTATCAAACTGCCTGCTGTACATCAGCCTGTCCCTATGCTGTATCAAAACTGCTGCCTGTACATCAGCCTGTCCCTATGCTGTATCCAACTGCTGTCTGTCTTTACATCAGCCTGTCCCTATGCTGTTATCAAACTGCTGCTGTACATCAGCCTTCCCTATGCTGTATCAAACTGCTGCCTGTACATCAGCTCTGTCCCTATGCTGTATCAAACTGCTGTCTGTCTTTACATTCAGCCTGTCCCTATGCTGTATCAAACTGCTGTCTGTCTTTACATCAGCCTGTCCCTATGCTGTATCAAACTGCTGCCTGTACATCAGCCTGTCCCTATGCTGTATCAAACTGCTGCTGTCTTTACATCTGTCTGTCCTATGCTGTATCAAACTGCTGCATTGTCTTTACATCTGTTTGTCCCTATGCTGTATCAAACTGCTGCCTGTACATCCGCCTGTCCCTATGCTGTATCAAACTGTGCATGTCTTTACATCTGTCTGTCCCTATGCTGTATCAAACTGCTGCCTGTCTTTCATCTGTCTGTCCCATTGCTGTATTCAAAACTGCTGCCTGTCTTTACATCTGTCTGTCCCTATTGCTGTATCAAAACTGCTGCCTGTACATCAGCCTGTCCCTATGCTGTATCAAACTGCTGCCTGTCTTTACATCTGTCTGTCCCTATGCTGTATCAAACTGCTGCCTGTCTTTACATCTGTCTGTCCCTATGCTGTATCAAACTGCTGCATGTCTTTACATCTGTCTGTCCCTATGCTGTATCAAACTGCTGCCTGTACATCAGCCTGTCCTATGCTGTATCAAACTGCTGCCTGTCTTTACATCTGTCTGTCCCTATGTGGTATCAAACTGGTGCCTGTCTTTACAACTGCCTTTTGTCTGTATGTCAGATGGAGGAAAGCGATCT
>CM031600.1:103891134-103903634 GCA_018398815.1 Conus ventricosus
TTCGTTTCTGTGCCTCTGCTTGTGCCACAGCCATTTGTTTGTTTGTTTGTTTTGTTTTGTTTTTTGACAGATCCTTCCTTTTTGTTCTTAACCTCTGTTTGTTTTTTAACAGAAAAAACAGAAAGGTGTGGACACACAATCGATTCTGTACTACCCCAGGTACGAGGCAGCAGACCGTACCCTCATCAGTTCCACTGGTTGCAACTGATACCCCAGGTACGAACGGCAACCAGTACCCTCAATCGTTCACTGTACATCAGATTCACCAGGTACGATGGCAGCCAGTTACCTCATCTGTTCCACTGTACATCATTTACCTCAAGTACGAGGCAGCCAGGTACCATCATCGTTCCCTGTACACCTGATACCTAAGGTAAGAGGCCGCGGAGCTACCTCATAAGTTCCACTGTATAGATCAGATACCCATGGTACGAGGCAGCCATACCCTCATCAGTTCCACTGTACTTCAGATTACCTCACGTACGAAGCAGCGAGTGAGAGTACTCATTAGTTCACTTTACATCAAGATACATCAGGTACGAGGAGCCAGTACCCTCATCAGTTCCACTGTAGATCGATACCCCAGGTACGAGGCAGCCAGTTACCTATCAGTTCCATGTAGATCCGATACCCCAGGTACGAGGCAGCCAGTTGCCTCATCAGTTCACTGTAGATCAGATACCCCAGGTCGGGGCAGCCAGTACCCCTCAGTTCCATGTAATCAATACCCCGGTCGAGGCAGCCATTCCCCTCATCGTTCCACTGAAACAGTTTTCCAATACAGGCACCCCAGACCCCTCTCAGCCCACTGTACATCGATACCCCGGTACGAGGCAGCCAGTCCCCATCAGTTCCACTGTAACAATCCTCTCAGGCACCCAGACCTCTCAGTTCCCCTGTACTCAGATACCCAGGTACGAGGCCCCAAACCCCTCTTTCAGCCCTTTTAATCAACCCCAGGTACGAGGCAGCCGTACCTCTCATTTCCACTGACATCAGATCCCCCAGGTAGAGGCACCCATCCCCTCATCAGTTCCCTGAATCAGATACCCCAGGTAGAGGCGCAGTCCCTCATCAGTTCACTGTAATCAGATCCCCCAGGTCGAGGCACCCAGTACCCTCATCATTTCCCCACTGTACATCAGATACCCGGTGAGGCACCAGTACCCTCATCTTTCCCTGTACATCAGTTTACCCCCAGGTACAAGCACCAGTCCCCTATCAGTCCCACGTCATCGATACCCCAGGTGAGGACCCCGTACCCTCATCAGTTCCACTGTAATCAGATACCCCAGGTACGAGGCACCCAGTACCCTCACATTCCACTTACACAGATCCTCGGGTACGAGGAGCCAGTCCCCTCATCGTCCACGTATTCAATACCCCAGGTACGGGCAGCGAGAAACCCTCATCGTTCCACTGTAGACAGTATCATTCGCATCCACAAGGCTCGTTTCTTCCTTTCATCAGGGAAAATTTTTCCCTTTTTTTAGCTGAAAATGATTATTGATAATAAAGTGCGAAGGGGCCCCCTTTGTCGGCCCCTTGAATCTCCCCAGCTGTTTCAGATTTACTGAAGTTTCTCTGTGAAAGGGATCCCATAGGAAAGAAAGAACGGGAAACACAGCAGAAAGGTCGTTGGTTTTTAAAATTGAGAAAAAGCAAAGGGGGAACAAGGGGGGAGATAAAAATAACTTCGAATGGCCCTAAACTTCGGGCGTTAAAATTCGACCTAAAAGTCGAAAAAATGGGGGTTTCAAAAACAAAAAACGGGGAAATTTTAACTACCCAAAAAAAAATTTTATCTTTTAAATTTTAAATTTTCCCAATTTTTAGTGTTTTTGGAAATTTTTTAAAAAAATTTAAAACAAATGCAAATTTTATTTTAGAAAAGAATTTATTTAATAAAAATTTAAAAAAAAATGTCCTCTTTAAACAAAAGAAAGAAGTATTATTGGGTTCACCCACTTTTGACTACCCAGCTACTGTAAAAAATAAAGGTTTTTTTGAAAGGTTTTAATGGAAATTTTGGTTTTTTTGGGGGGGGAAACGAAAGGGGAAAGGGGGGGGGGGGAAAAAAAAAAAAAAGGGGGAAGGGAAAAAAAAAAAGGGAAAAAAAATTTTGGGGGGGGGAAAAGGGGGGGAAAAAGGGGAAGGGGAAAAAGGGGGGGGGAAAAAGGGGGGAAAAAAAGAAAAAAAGGGGGGGAAAAAGAAACCCGACGAAATGGGCCCAAATAAAAAAAAACGAATTTTTTTTAAGGTAAAAAGTAAAAGTTTTTTTCCCCTCCCCCGAAAAAAAAGTAACCAAAAATTTAAAATTTTTGATCACGAAAAAAAAAAATAAGTTATAAAAAAACATTTTTTAAAAAAAATTTTCCCCAAAAAAATCACAATTGGTAATGTAATTGGGAAGGGGGAAAAAAAAGGAAAAAAAAAAAAAAAATGAAAAACGCAAGGGTTTAAAAAACCCCCCAACCCCAAAAAACAACCCCCACCCCCAAAAACCCCCCAAAAAACACACACACACACACACACACACACACACACACACACACACACACACACACAACGTGAGACTCTCACACACATAAACACGCACGCGAACGCGCGCAAATACACACATACAAAACAGACACAACACAACACACACACACATACATATATAGATACGTGCGCGCGGACATGAGCGCACGCACACACATGCACACACAGAGAGAGAGAGAGAGAGAGAAGAAGAGAGAGAGAGAGAGAGAGAGAGAGAGAGAGAGATGGAGAGAAGAGAGAGGAGAGAGAGAGAGAGAGAGAGAGGGGGGGGGGCAGACAGACAGACATGTTGAGGTTGGAGGTGAAACTTTGGGAAGTGAGACCCATTCATGTAACGACAGCTTTCCAGTTGATACAACCCAAGCCACTGAGCTGAACACAGGCTGGCACCACTATCCTATGTGGCACATCTCTGGGGCCAGAGGTTCAGGCTGGCACCAACAATCCTATGTGGCAACATCTCTGGGGCCAGAGGTTCAGGCTGGTACCACCATCCATGTGGCAACATCTCTGGGGCCAGAGGTTCAGGCTGGTACCACTATCCTATGTGGCAACATCTCTGGGGCCAGAGGCTCCACAACCAGTTCTGTATTGCATACTGCTTCCACACTGTCCTTGAAATGACCCGTTACACTGCGATCAAGTCATCCTTCCACCCTGTCTTGAAATGACCAGTTACATTGCGATAAAGTCATCCTTCCACCCTGTCTTGAAATGACCAGTTTACATTGCGATAAAGTCATCCTTCCACTCTGTCCTTGAATGACCAGTACATTGCGATCAAGTGATCCTTCCACCCTGTCCTGAAATGACCAGTACATTGCGATAAAGTCATCCTTCCACCCTGTCCTTGAAATGACCAGTACATTGCGATAAGTCATGCTTCCACCCTGTCCTTGAAATGACCAGTACACTGCGATCAAGTCATCCTTCCACCCTGTCCTTGAAATGACCAGTGCATTGCGATAAAGTCATCCTTTCACCCTGTCCTTGAAATGACCCGTTACGTTGCGATCAAGTCATCCTCCCATCCTGTCCTTGAAATGACCAGTACATTCAGATAAAGTCATCCTTCCACCTGTACTTGAAATGACCAGTACATTCAGATAAAGTCATCCTTCCATCCTGTCCTTGAAATGACCAGTACATTTACGATCAAGTCATCCTTCCACCCTGTCCTTGAAATGACCAGTTACATTGCGATAAAGTCATCCTTCCACCCTGTCCTTGAAATGACCAGTTACATTGCGATGCAGTCAATCATTCCATCCTGTCCTTGAAATGACCAGTTACATTGCAATAAAGTCATCCTTCCACCCTGTCCTTGAAATGACCAGTTACATTGCGATGAAGTCATCCTTCCACCTGTCCTTGAAATGACCAGTTACATTGCGATAAAGTCATCCTTCCACCCTGTCCTTGAAATGACCAGTTACATTGCGATGAAGTCATCATTCCATCCTGTCCTTGAAATGACCCGTTACACTGCGATGAAGTCATCCTTCCATCCTGTCCTTGAAATGACCCGTTACACTGCGATAAAGTCATCCTTCCACCCTGTCCCTGAAATGACCCGTTACATTGCGATAAAGTCATCCTTCCATCCTGTCCTTGAAATGACCCGTTACACTGCGATAAAGTCATCCTTCCACCCTGTCCTTGAAATGACCAGTACATTGCGATAAAGTCATCCTTCCATCCTGTCCTTAAAATGACCAGTACATTGCGATATAAGTCATCCTTCCATCCTGTCCTTGAAATGACCAGTACATTGCGATAAAGTAATCCTTCACCCTGTCCTTGAAATGACCAGTACATTGCGATCAAGTCATCCTTCCACCCTGTCCTTGAAATGACCCGTTACATTGCGATAAAGTCATCCTTCCAACCTGTCCTTGAAATGACCAGTACATTGCGATAAAGTCATCCTTCACACCCTGTCCTTGAAATGACCAGTACACTGCGATCAAGTCATCCTTCCACCCTGTCCTTGAAATGACCAGTACACTGCGATCAAGTCATCCTTTCACCCTGTCCTTGAAATGACCAGTACACTGCGATCAAGTCATCCTTCCATCCTGTCCTTGAAATGACCAGTACACTGCGATCAAGTCATCCTTCCACCCTGTCCTTGAAATGACCAGTACACTGCGATCAAGTCATCCTTCCATCCTGTCCTTGAAATGACCAGTACATTGCGATCAAGTCATCCTTCCACCTGTCCTTGAAATGACCAGTACACTGCGATCAAGTCATCCTTCCACCCTGTCCTTGAAATGACCAGTACACTGCGATCAAGTCATCCTTCCACCCTGTCCTTGAAATGACCAGTACACTGCGATCAAGTCATCCTTCCATCCTGTCCTTGAAATGACCAGTACATTGCGATCAAGTCATCCTTCCATCCTGTCCTTGAAATGACCAGTACACTGCGATCAAGTCATCCTTCCATCCTGTCCTTGAAATGACCAGTACATTGCGATCAAGTCATCCTTCCATCCTGTCCTTGAAATGACCAGTACATTGCGATAAAGTCATCCTTCCATCCTGTCCTTGAAATGACCAGTACACTGCGATCAAGTCATCCTTCCACCCTGTCCTTGAAATGACCAGTACATTACGATCAAGTCATCCTTCCACCCTGTCCTTGAAATGACCAGTACACTGCGATCCTTCCAGCCCGTTCTCCTGTCCCTCCCTAGTGCATAGCAAGCTCACACTAGGTTAGGAACTGAGTGAACAGGGCCAGGGAATCCCACAAGTAACTGGCTGGATCTGATGGGAACCGAACCTACAACCTTCAAGGCACCATCCGCGACGGTAACTATTGTGCTTCAGTAGCCAGTCATCCCTCTTCTGACTGTGCCGTCAATGGGAACAAGAAGCAGGTAGGCATTCCAAGGTGGACAAAAGTTTGAAGCAGAAAAATACACTGTACTTGCGATGAAGAGGTACAATACTCTCATCAAAAGAACCCATTATATATTTGGAAACAGGAAAGTACTCCAACGTTGACACCCGAAAGACGCAAATGAAAATCTCTAGGTTGTACCACATGATGGAGCGCCGTATTTACCTGATGGGATGAGTTCAGTGCCAATGCACCCTGAGATGACCCCTAGCGATGTGAAGGTGAACGACAGAAAGGTGAAAGCTGGCCCTCACTCAGCTGAACGCTGGCTGCCTGGTCACAGCTTATCTCCAGCCCTGGCACATGGCTGTAGAACTGTGACAGTTTCTATGCAGAATTCTTGATCATTGGAGAGGTCAATCTCCCGTGTTGCCAGAGCCCAAACTTTAGAGCACGTTCTGCCCATTGTGTGGCAGCCTTTGTAGTGATGAAGGGAGTGACAGTCGTGGAGAGAAAGATAGCGGTGCTTGGTTTGCTCATTGTCAAAGCATCGAGTCTACAATTATTTGTTGCAAGTTCAAGTCGTCATGGTGTCTCTGGGGTAAAAAATGAGGCACTTTCATCAACTATCTTAATGCGTTGTTCTGGTGGCATCGGCGTTATAGTAGATATGATCAACTATGTTTCCCTTTTTATGGTTACACCTGTCTGTCATATTGCCTTTCGTGGGTGTAGGTATAAAACAGGATGGAATGTACGGAGAGAAAGCACGCACATGACTTCCACACATTTATTGTGAAAGGCTTCACATGAAACTAGGGATTTGTACTTTCCAACTTTTGCAACTACCCTTAAACTGTCTGTCTTTCTCTGCTTGAAGGAGCACAGGGGAAAGAGAGAGAGAGAGAGAGAGGGAGAGAGAGAGAGAGAGAGAGAGAGAGAGAGGAGAGAGAGAGAGAGAGAGAGAGAGAGAGAGAGAGAGAGAGAGAGAGATCTGAGTGAGAGACAGACAGACAGACACATGCACACAGACACACAGACAGGCAAATACATACAGCAGAAAGCATATAGCTGAACCGTTAGCATACTTCACTATTCCAAATGTCTTTTCAGAAAGAGAGAGAAAGAGAGAGAGAGAGAGAGAGAGGAGGAGAGAGAGAGAGAGAGAGAGAGAGAGAGAGAGAGGGGGGGAGAGAGAGAGAGAGAGAGAGAGAGAGAGAGAGAGGAGAGAGAGAGAGGGGAGAGAGAGAGTGAGAGAGAGAGAGAGTTAGTGAGTGAGAAAGGGTGAATGAGAGACAGACAGACAGACAGACAAAAACAGACAACACTGTGTGAGACTGACGATGATCCCATCGCCAGAGATCACAGATCCAGCCATATTTTTTGAAGGAGCGAGACCCGAAGACGAAGTGGACGATCGCCTGTCTGACTGTACCCTGAAGGCCTCTTGGGTGCTGCCACCCATGCTCACACATGGCCCTCATGAACATGCCAGCCCCGGCACGTGAGTGCACGACTTTGGACGAGGTAGCAACCTACTCTTCCTTCCTATTCCCTCACCTACTTTCCTTTCAATCTCCCAGGGTGAATAAATTGTAAATGTAATTAATAGTGAACCGCCAAGAAAACGTAG
Source organism: Conus ventricosus (assembly GCA_018398815.1). Lineage (NCBI taxonomy): Eukaryota > Metazoa > Mollusca > Gastropoda > Neogastropoda > Conidae > Conus > Conus ventricosus. The sequence continues at coordinate 103,898,163 of CM031600.1, forward strand.
ACAAACAAATAACAAGACAAAACACGACACTCAGGACAACGAAAATGAATGAGCAATCATTGATCGTCATCCACTTATTGCTCAGTGTGACGGCTATTGATGATACTGCCAGCGCGTGATTATGGACACTAGCCACTGTACCATGAAGGCTGGCCATCCTCCATTTTACTCCAATGTCAATGGGAACAAGAAGTGTGTGATCATGAACAATAGCCACTGTACCATGAAGGCTGGCCGGCAGCACGCTGTCGCCTTGTGTCTCACGCTAGGCACAGTATCTGTCACTATGTGTCCCATGAATGTCGCCTTGTGTCTCAGGCTAGGCACAGTGTCTGTCAACATGTGTCACATGAATGTCGCCTTGTGTCTCAGGCACAGTGTCTGTCAACATGTGTCACATGAATGTCGCCTTGTGTCTCAGGCTGGGCACAGTGTCTGTCAATGTGTGTCACATGAATGTCGCCTTGTGTCTCAGGCACAGTGTCTGTCACTATGTGTCCCATGAATGTCGCCTTGTGTCTCAGGCTAGGCACAGTGTCTGTCAACATGTGTCACATGAATGTCGCCTTGTGTCTCAGGCACAGTGTCTGTCAACATGTGTCACATGAATGTCGCCTTGTGTCTCAGGCTAGGCACAGTGTCTGTCAATGTGTGTCACATGAATGTCGCCTTGTGTCTCAGGCACAGTGTCTGTCACTATGTGTCCCATGAATGTCGCCTTGTGTCTCAGGCACAGTGTCTGTCACTATGTGTCTCATGAATGTCGCCTTGTGTCTCACGTAGGCACAGTGTCTGTCACTATGTGTCTCATGAATGTCGCCTTGTGTCTCACGCTAGGCACAGTGTCTGTCAATATGTGTCGCATGAATACTGTCTTGATACTTGGCCAGCCGTCTGAAAGAATATCCAATAGAGTGAACAAACAGCTACATGAGGTCACAGCACTAGAGCTACATGAGGTCACAGCACTACAGGATTGTCCAATAGAGTGAAAGAACAGCTACATGAGGTCACAGCACTACAGGATTGTCCAATAGAGTGAAAGAACAGCTACATGAGGTCACAGCACTACAGGATTGTCCAATAGAGTGAAAGAACAGCTACACGAGGTCACAGCACTACAGGATTGTCCAATAGAGTGAAAGAACAGCTACATGAGGCCACAGCACTACAGGATTGTCCAATAGAGTGAAAGAACAGCTACATGAGGTCAGAGCACTACAGCTGCATGAGGTCAGAGTTCTACAAGAATGTCCCATAGAGTGAAAGAACAGCTACATGAGGTCACAGCACTACAGGATTGTCCAATAGAGTGAAAGAACAGTTACATGAGGTCACAGCACTACAGCTACATGAGGTCACAGCACTACAGGATTGTCCAATAGAGTGAAAGAACAGCTACATGAGGTCACAGCACTACAGGAATGTCCAATAGAGTGAAAGAACAGCTACATGAGGTCAGAGTTCTACAAGAATGTCCAACAGAGTGAAAGAGCAGCTACATGAGGTCAGAGTTCTACAAGAATGTCATACAGAGTGAAAGAACAGCTACATGAGGTCACAGCACTACAGGAATGTCCAATAGAGTGAACGAACAGCTACATGAGGTCACAGCACTACAGGAATGTCCCAATAGAGTGAAAGAACAGCTACATGAGGTCACAGCACTACAGGAATGTCCCAATAGAGTGAACGAACAGCTACATGAGGTCACAGCACTACAGGAATGTCCCAATAGAGTGAAAGAACAGCTACATGAGGTCACAGCACTACAGGAATGTCCCAATAGAGTGAAAGAACAGCTACATGAGGTCACAGCACTACAGGAATGTCCCAATAGAGTGAAAGAACAGCTACATGAGGTCAGAGTTCTACAAGAATGTCCCATAGAGTGAAAGAACAGCTACATGAGGTCAGAGTTCTACAGGAATGTCCCATAGAGTGAAAGAACAGCTACATTAGGTCCGAGCACTATATCGAAAGTCTACACTTGATAAAAGCAGGACTGAAAAAAAAAACTGATTCACACACACAGACACAGACACACAGACACAGACACAGACAGACAGACACAGACAGACAGACAGACAGACAGACACACACACACACACACACACACACACACACACACACACACACACACACACACACACACACACACACACACACACACACATGCACGCATGCGCACACACCACACACACACACACACACACACCACACACACACACACACACACACACACACACACACACACACACACACACAACACACACTTGGTACTCAAACTGCCCCATTTGATAAAGAAAAGGTCAAAGAAGCAGAGCACATGGAAGGCTAAGGAGACGAGAGAGAGAGAGAGAGAGAGAGAGAGAGAGAGAGGAGAGAGAGAGAGAGAGAGAGAGAGAGAGAGAGAGAGAGAGAGAGATTTTTTTCATTGTCTGTCGATAAAACCGATGAAAGCTAATCTGATCAGTCAAAGCTGTCATCACATTCTCCCAAACGATCACGGGTTTTCCTCTATAACTCTTAACACCCATTGTGAATTTTGAAAACAGGAAGAAAAATCAAAGCTGACACCACAAAGACGCAAATTAAATTTTCAAGTTTCAATCAGTTGACGAACGGTGCAAAACTGCCTGATGGGATGAGGTCAGTGCCCGTGTGTCCCGAGATGACCCCTGACGATGTGAAGGGGAATGACAGAAAGGTGAAAGCTGCCCATCACTCAGCTGAATGTTGACCGATCGGCCGCTGGTCACTGCTGGCCGCGTCAGCTGTGACAGATTCTCTGCGGAATTGATTATTGGAGAGTTCAATCACAAGTGACGCCACAACGCCCGAACTGGAGAGCACGCTCTACTCTGTTATGAGACAGCCCTTCAACAATGAAGAAAGCAATGGTTATGGAGTGAAAGAGAAGGGTGCTTAGGTTGCTCGTTGCCAGAGTATCGTGTTTTTTGATCGACTGCTACAAGGTCAAGTGCTAGTGACGTCTATCTTAAGTAGTGTCACCTTTGTTGCGTATTTGAACAAACTGTTGTTCTGATGGTGTTGGTGCTGCGACAGATACCTTCACCAATCCCCGACAGATACCTTCACCAATCCCCGACAGATACCTTCACCAATCCCCGCTTTTCTGGTCACTCCTGTCTGCAACATTGCCTTCTGTGGGTGTGAGTATGAAAGGGAATGGAAGCTAGCGAGAGAAAGAATTTACATGACCTGGACAAATTCATGGTCACAGGCATCACATAAATCCCAATGTTGTACTTTACAACTTCTGCGCTTTTCTCTAAAACTGTCTGTCTGTCTCTGTCAAAAAGGAGGATCGTGAGAGAAAGAGATATAGGAGGGGAGAGTAAGAGAGAGAGAGAGAGAGAGAGGAGAGAGAGAGAGAGGAGAGAGAGAGAGAGAGAGAGAGGGGAGAGAGACAGTGATAGAGAGAGAGAGAAGAGAGAGAGAGAGACAGACAGAGACAGGCAGAAATATAGAGAGACAGAGAGACAGACAGACAGACAGAGACAGGCAGAAATATGAGAGACAGAGAGACAGACAGACAGACAGAGACAGGCAGAAATATAGAGAGACAGAGAGACAGACAGACAGAAAGAGAACAGGAGACACAGAGAGAGAGAGGATGAGAGAGAGAGAAGGGAAAGAGGAAGAGAGAGAGAGAGAGAGAGGAGAGAGAGAGAGAGAGAGAGGAGAGAGAGAGAGAGAGAGAGGAAGAAAGAGAGAGAGAGAGAGAGAGAGAGAGAGAGAGAGAGAGAGAGAGAGAGAGAGGAGAGAGAGAGAGAGAGAGAGAGAGAGAGAGAGAGAGAGAGAGAGAGAGAGAGAGAGAAGGGGAAAGAGGGGAGAGAGAGAGAGGACGAACAAGCGAGCGAGTGAGTGAAAGAGAGAAAGAGAGATAGTTCCACAAATGATGCGACCCGAGCTGTCAAGCAGAAGTCACCACAACCAATGGTGTTCAGCTTGATGCTTCCACGCTGTACTGGTAGTGGCCAGTGACGCTACAGTGAAGCCATCCTTCCATCCCGTCTGCTTTCCCTGACCCTTCTCCGGTCCACCCTGTACTGGTAGTGGCCAGTGACGCTACAGTGAAGCCATCCTTCCATCCCCGTCTGCTTTCCCTGACCTTTCTCCAGTCCATAGCAAATTAACCTGTGTAGGAGCCATCTTGAGCTGACATACCACAAACAAAACAGGCGCCTCCAATGGAATCAAACCTATGGCACCCCAGCCCACGTCAGTGGCACGAACCACTAGCCACGGTATCAGTCCATCTCTCTTTTCCACTGTGCAGTCATAGCGAAGGAAGAAAATCGTCATGCAGTAGCCTTTCCACAGACTGAAATGCAGAGAAACACCGCTTTATGATACTGAAGCGCAATGCTGTCCATCGACAGAACATAGAACCAGGAGCAGAGATTCCCCTAACACAACACCTCCTCAGTGTCCAAACATGACAGCAAATCAGCATCATGTACCTCAGGCTGGGCGGAAAGTCTGTCCATTTGTGCCGCCTTACAGTTTTTCACATTGAAGAAAGCTGTCCTGATACTGGAACCGCTTTCTGTAAGAATGTCCTGCAAATACCTCTGAAAGTACCAGCCATACGACAACCAGATGGCAGGAAGGACAGTCTAGACAAAAACGGTCTCGAAAAAAGGAAAAAAACAAACAAAAATTCTCTCTGTCTCTGTTTCTGTCTCTTTTTCTCTGTTTGTCTGTTTGTCTGTCTGTCTGTCGGTCGGTCTCTCTCTCTCTCTCTCTCTCTCTCCTTCCTCTCTCTTCTCTCTCTCTCTCTCTCTCTCTCTCTTCTCTCCATATCACACACACACACGCACGCACACACACACTGCCCCATGCAATTAAGAGGAGGTTTAAAGAAGCAGAGAATTTGGTAGGTTAAGAGAGAGGGAGAGAGAGAGAGAGGAGGGGGGGGGAGTTTTAAGGTAGGGGAATGAAACAGAAATGAGAGAGAGAGAGAGAGAGAGAGAGAGAGAGAGAGAGAGAGAGAGAGAGAGGAGAGGCAGAGCAGACAGACAGACAGACAGACAGAGAAGAGAGAGAGAGAAGAAGGGAGTTCTAAAACGAAACTATACAGACCAGAGAGAGAGAGAGAGAGAGAGAGAGAGAGAGGAGAGAGAGAGAGATGAGAGGAGAGAGATGAGAGAGAGAGAGAGAGAGAGGGGAGAGAGAGAGAGAGAGGGGAGAGAGAATGTGTGTGTGTCAGACAGACAGACAGACCGACCAACAGGGAGACAGACAGACAGGCAGACAGACAGACTGGTAGACCCACAGACATTTTGAACGTTTGTTTGCGTTCTGTCACTTAACTGATGAAAGGCAATTGAATCAGTCAAAGCTACCCTCACATGCCCCAAGTGACCAGCATTTTTTCTACTATGACGCTGAAAACCCATCATGAAATTTAAAACAGAAAACGAAACATTCAACGCTGACACT
>CM031600.1:103911134-103913634 GCA_018398815.1 Conus ventricosus
TCCTTGACATTGTCCTGCACTGACAAACGCCATCGTGATAAGTGGACCGCCGTCAGCCAGAATGCTCTATAGACTCTGCCAGCAGAACAGCCTAGATTAAAGGCAGATGTTTAATTCAAACACACACACACACACACACCACACACACACACACACACCCACACACACAGTATTCAATTTGTCCCACGCAAGTTTCAAAACGGAGTGACTGAGGGCGGAAAATGAAGCAAAATGTGGAAGGAGAGGAGTTTGTTACCGCCAAGGACACAGACAGAGTACAGGACCAGACTGTTAACAAGAGAAGCGAAGCTAAGTGGCTACATGTTCTTCTTGTCACTGTCCTAAATATTATTTGCTTTTGCCTGAAAAAGACCCAAGAGGTCGGACATGCATTGTGTCTAGTCCGTCTTTTTTTAACTCTGGTTTGTCTGTGGGTCTGTGGGCGGTAACTAACCCCCGGTTCTATTCCAATTTGGTCCCCACATTTAACAGGTCGAAGAACAGAGCCTCGGCTGGTCCTAAGTGTGGTGGTGTGGGGGTGGAGGAGGCGAAGGGGGCGGGGAGCGTAGGAGTAGGACAGGAAAGGTGCGCTGGGTGGTGGGGGTGTGGGTCAGTGAGGACCTTCACTGAAGTGGTTTTTGTCCCGGAGCTTGTTTGTCTAGGCTGCATGGCTTTCTCCGATCTCTTCACGTTGCTGTCTCAGCCTAATTACGCAACGGCAGATATTTGCTCGTGCAGGGTGCTCGTATGCATACGCCCGATGTCGTGGTGGTGTGTGTGTGTGTGTGTGTGTGTGTGTGTGTGTGTGTGTGTGTGTGTGCGCGCGTGCGTGCGTGCGCGGCGTGCGTGCGTGCGTGCGTGCGTGCGCGGTGTGTGTGTGTTGTGTGTGTGTTGTGTGTGTGTGTGTGTGTGTGTGTGCATGAGTGCGTGAGAGAGAGAGAGAGAGCGAAACAGAGAGAAAGATAGAGGAGAGAGAGAGAGAGTGAGTGTGTGTGTGTGTGTGTGTGTGGGTGGCTGGGTGGGTGTGGGTGTGGGGGTGGGGGTGTGAGTGCATGTGTGTGTGTGTGTGTGTGTGCGTGTGTGTGTGTGTGTTGTGTGTGTGTGTGTGTGTGTGTGTGTGTGTTGTGTGTGTGTGTGTGTGGTGTGGTGTGTGTGTGTGTGTGTGTGTGTGTGTGTGTGTGTGTGTGGCGCGCGTGTGTGTGTATGTGTTCGTGTTCCGTGTGTGTGTGTGGGGGGGGGGCGAAACAGACGAAGAGAGATAAAGAGAGAGAGAGAGAGAGAGAGAGAGAAGGGAGAGGAGAGAGAGAGAGAGAGGGGAAGAGAGGGAACTCAAGACTCAAGATAATTTATTCATGATTAGGCCATTGACCCTCATGAAGGGGTGCTAGCAAGTACAATCACAAAAGCACCCTAAGGATACACACAGACATAACCAATATGTGTACATAACCTATTCTAAGATATCATACAAGACCGCAGTTTGAACGCTTTTAAAAGATAAATCGACAGATTTCTGACTGTTTGTTCACAAGTACACGCCAAAAGAAGTGCTAATCTGAAGTGATTTGGGACTTTATAATACTTCAAAGGTATATACTGAGCTCTTAGTTTTTGCAGGACAGGACAACATAACACAAAAGTGAACTTCATTTTCTATCTCCTCTTTGCAGTTGGCATAATAAATCTGCATTGCAATGGGATCGGTGACGATAATAGTGCACTGCAATTTCAGAAACACCGAGTCTGAATCTAGAAGTTACGTATTTTAAATGCCTGTCCAGATTCAACAATAAATGGGTTTTTAAACATTAGGCGAAAGCAAAAAGATCTATACACGTAAATCTTTCGCTTTATCACATGAAATTTTATTCTTGACTGCAGAAATCGTTATCTCTAAATCGGAATCATAGCTCAACCTTGGTTCAGCGGGACATACAAACCCAAAACATCTATAATTGCTAATTTGAGGGCCGGTGACGTTATGTCACTTGCAATTCAGACAACCGATATCCATGAATCTAGAAGTTTAGTATTTTAGAGACCTGTGAATTTTTTACCTATATCAGGTTTTTAAAAATTAGCCGCACTGCAAAAAACATCACTTTCAAGTCCTTTCGCAAACTCCCATAATAATTTATTTTTGCCATTGCTGGTGTGTGGGTCTATCTCTAAATCCGATGTGTGATCATGATTGTAACTTTGGTTAGCAGGGCATAAATGTGCTTTGTTTTTACTGATACATGTTGAGGAGTTTGTTTTTGTGTTCGGCTAATCTGTACAACTTAGGCTTTGCTTAAGATTAACCCCTAAGTTCCATTCTAGTTAGTTTTTAAAAAACTTAATACATTTTAAAGCAGAATTTATGTATATAGGATATCTGTTCGTTTCTCATATATCAGATCGTTTGGTGTTCGTATGTCGACGCCTAAGAATCGTTTGAGTCCAAACAAATGTACTTTTTCACAGTGTAATGCTCCCACTGTCTAGTCCCATAATTCCG
>CM031600.1:103931142-103938642 GCA_018398815.1 Conus ventricosus
ACTGTTGGCTATGGGTGCCAATGTAGTCAGGACTTTCGAGTGGAGATGTAATTCAGACTCACATTGTTGCTATCATCCGGATACAGGTCAGGACTTATAAAGCTGTAGACGACCTTTAATAAAGCTCTCATTTATCATCTTATGTGCTGATTGTCAGTTGAATGATAGTGACGGTTCGCTCAGAAATTTCTCCCACATAGTCAGAGTATTGAACTCCAGTCTCCAAGTGAGCCCGAATGTGTGGATATACTGCTGGTGGAATATGCTGTAATCCAGTATAAACCACGAACAGACGTCTCCGTCCTGCTCTAGGAGAATGATACCTAGTATATCCACGAACAGTGACGTCTCGAACCTGCCCCTGAGGAGAATGAAACTAGTATAAAACTAATCCAGGGACGTTCTTCAACCGCCACTGAGAGAATGATTCCTAGACAGGCGGGGCGGTCTTCCACGAGACACATGCCCAGACCAGACAAACCACAATTTGACTGGTGACCATGCGAACCATTCCTCAGCCATTCCGCTAATGCTGTACAAACTCTGCTGTTCTTTAAAACAATCAGCCAGTCCTATGCTGTTGGTATCAAACTGCTGTCTGGTCTTTACAATCAACCTGTCCCTATGCGTATCAAACTGCAGCCTTTACATCAGCCTGTCCCTATGCTGTATCAAAACTGCTGTCTGTACTTCAGCCTGGTCCCTATGGCTGTATCAAACAGGCTGTCGTACATCAGCCTGTCCCTATTGGGCCCAGTAATCAAAACTGCAGTCTGTCTTTAACATCAAAACCTGTCCCTATGCTGTATCAAACTGCTTGTCCTGTCATTACATCAACCTACCCCTATGCTGTAATTCAAAAAACTGCTGCATATCTTTACCATATCGTATGTTCCCAATGTCTGGTATCAAACCCAGCTGTCTGGTACATCAGACATCAGGCCTGGTCCCTATGGCTGTATCAAACTGCTTCAATGTCTTTACATCCTGTTTGTCCCCCATGGCTTATTCACACAAAAGACCTGCCTGCATATCCTTTACATCTGTCCTGTCCCTTACCGCTGAATCAAAACTTGCTGCATGTCTTGCATTCTGTATGTCCCCTATGTATGGCTGTATCAAACTGCTGCAATCTTAACATATCTGTCCTGTCCCACCGCTTGTATCAAAACTGGCGGGGGGCATGTCTTTAACAGACAGCCAGTCCCTATGCTGTATCAAACACTGCTCATGTCATAACATCCAGCCTGTCTCCCCATGCTGTATTCAAACTTGCTGCATGTCTTTACATCAGCTTGTCCCTAAGCTGTTATCAAAACTGCTGCCTGCCTGTACATCATCCTGTCCCTAAGCTGTATCAAAAACTGCTGCCTGTCTGGAACATCAGACCCAGTCCTGGTTCCCTAAGCTGTACAAAACTGCTGCCTGTACATCATCCTGTCCCAATGCTGTATTCAACTGCTGACTGCTTTACATCAGCCTGTTCCTATAGCAGATATCAAACTGCTGCCTGTACATCCACCTGTCCCAATGCTGAATCAAAACAACTGCTTGCCTTGTAAACATCCATCCTGTCCCTATGCAGTTATCAAACTGCATGCCTTGTACATCAGCCTGTCCCTATGTCAGTATCAAACTGCTGCCTGTACAATCTACCTTTCCCTATGCAGTTTCCAACTGCTGTCCTGTCTTTACATCAAGCCTGTCCCTATGGCTGCATCAAACTGCTGCCTGTACATCAGCCTGTTCCCTATGCCTGTATCAACTAGCTGCCCTGTACATCAGCCTTGTCCCTATGCTGTATCAAACTGCTGTCTTGTCTGCCTGTTACATCAGCCTGTCCCTATGCTGAATCAAACTGCTGTCCTGTCATTAAAACATCACCGTCCCCTATGCTGTATCAAACTGCTGTCTGTACATCAGTCACCTTTCCCTATTCGTAAATCAAACTGCTGCATGACTTTACCATCTGTCTGTCCCTATTGGGCTGTATCGAAACGCTTTGCATGTCTTTACAAATCTGACTGTCCCCTATGCTGTAACCAACTGCTTGCGTGTCTTTAACCATCTGGTCCTGTCCCCTATGCTGTATGTTATCAAACTGCTGCATGTCTTTACATCTGTTTGTCCCTATGCTGTATCAAACTGCTTTGCCTGTACAATCCGCCCTGTCCCTATCTGTATCAAACAGCTGCTCTGCCTGTCTTTATACATCTGTCTGTTCCCTATGCAGTAATCAAACTGCAGCCTGTCTTTACATCTGTCTGTCCCTATGCTGTATCACAAACTGCTGCATGTCGTTACATTATCTGTTTGTTCCCCATGCTGTTTCAAACAGTCTGCATACTTTAAACATCTGTCTGCCATCCGCTGTGATAAAACTGCTGCAATATCTTTACATCTGTCTGTCCCTTCCGCTGTAATCAATAAACACTGCGGCATGTCCATTTACATCATCCTGTCCTATGCGTAACAAACTGCTGCATGACTTTTACATCAGAGCCCTGTCCCCCCAGGCTGTATCAAGAAACTGCAGCAGCTTCTGCATTCTTTACATCAGCCTGTCCCCTATGCTGTATCAAACTGCTGCCCTGTTACATCAGCCTGTCCCTATGCTGTATAAAAACTGCTGCCTGTCAGTATCATACAATCCTGTCCCTATGCTGTATCAAACTGGCTGCCTTATACATCAGAGCCTGTCCCCAATTCTGTATCCAACTGCTGTCTGTCTTTACATCAGCCTGATCCTATGCAGTATCAAAACTGCCTGCCTGTACATCAGCCTGTCCGATGCTGTATCAAACTGCAGCCTGTACATCAATCAGCCTGTTCCCTATGCTGTATCAAAAGCTGCTGCCTGTACATCAGCCATACCCTAAGCAGTATCAACAGCAGTCCTGTACACTGCCTGTCCCTATGCTAATCCAACAGCTTCTGGCTCTTATACAATCAGCCTGTCCCTAATGCTGCATCAAACTGCATCCTGTACATCACCTGTCCCAATGCTGTATTCAAACTTGCTGCCTGTAACATCAGGCCTGTCCCTATGCTGAATCAAACTGCTGTCTGTCATTAACATCAGCCTGTCCCTATGCTGTATCAACAGACGTCTCAGTCCTTTAACATCAACACAGCCTGTCCCCTATGCATATCAAACTGCTAGCCTGTACAACAGCCTGTTCCCTAATGGCTGTATCAAACAGCTGCAATGACTTTACATCTGTCTGTCCCCTATGCTGTATCAAACTGCTGCATGTCTTTACATCATGTCTGTCCCCTATGCTGTAACAAACTGCTGGCATGTCTTTACATCAGTTCTGTCCCTATGCTGTATCAAACAGTTTTGCATGTCTTTAACAATCAGTTTGACCCAATGATGCTTTATCAAACAGCTGTGCCTTACATCCGCCTGTCCCTATGCTGATAATCAAACTGCTGCTGCCGTCTTTACATCTGACTGTCCCTATGATGCTGTATCAAACCTGCTGCCTGACTATATACATTGCCATTCTGTCCCTATGCTGTATCAAACGGCTGCATGACTTATAACATCCGCCTGTCCCCTCTGCTGTATCAAACATGCTGCCTGTCAATAACATCTGTCTGTCCCTATGCAGTATCAAAACAGCTGCATGTCTTTACATCTGTCCTTCCCTATTCGTATCAAAACTGCTGGCCCTGTACAACAGCCTTCCCTAGCAGATCAAACTGCTGCCTGTCTTAACATCTGTCTTTCCCTATGTGGTATCAAACTGGAGCCTTGTCTTTACAACACGCCATTTTGTCCCTGTATGGTCAGAATGGAGGAAAGCGATCTCTAAAACACTTTTGTGGAAAGTCATAAATTGTGTTTTATATTATGTGTTTTAAATGAAGTCTCTCCCTCATCTCCCACCACCCCTCCGTCTCACTCTCCACTCTCTCTTCTACTCCCCTCCCTTCCCTTCTCTCTACTCCTCCTCGTCGCCCATCATCGTATCCTCCTCACCCTCTCTCCTCTCCTCCCCTCCCTCCTGTCCCAACCTCCACCTCCCTCACCCTTTTTGCACTCCTCTCTCATCTCATATCCCTCTCCTTCCGGTCTCTCCTCCTCCTCTCTCTCTCACTCCCCTCCGCTCTTCTCTCTTCCCTCTCTCTCTCTCTCTCTCTCTCTCCTCTCTCTCTCTCTTCTCTCTCTCTCTCTCTCTCTCGTCCTTGATTTCCTTACATTAATTGATTTCACAAGACGCAATGTTGTAGTTCCCTACTCAGGGCGAAGGACTGGATGTAAAAAAGCACGTTAGTGCTTTATCTAATATCCTCGCACGTAGGTAGTACATAAGAATTTTCTCTCTCTCCTCTCCTCCCTCTCCCTCTCCCCTCTCTCTTCCCCTCACATCTCTCTCTCTCCTCACCTCACCCTCCCACTCCCTCTTCTCTTCCTCATCCTCCTCACACTCCATTCAACCCGCTCCTCATCCCCCCTCTCCTCTCTCTCTCCCCTTCCTCCCCCACCCTCTCCTCCCCTCCCTCTTCCTCTTCTCCCCTCTCTCACCTCCTCCTCCCTCTCTCCCCCCTCTCTCTCTCTCCCTCTCCTCTCTCCTCTTCTCCTCCCTCTCTCATCTCTCTCTCTCTCCTCTCTCTCTCGCCTCCTTTCTCCATCTCTCTTCATCTCCTCTCTCCCCTCTCCTCTTCCCCTGCTCTCCCCATCCTTCTCTCTCTCTCCCTTCCTCGCCCCTCCTCTCCTCCTCTCCTCTCCTCCCCTCTCTCTCCTCTCTCTCTCTCTCTCTCTCTCTCATCCTCTCTCCCTCTCTCTCTCTCTCTCTCCATATCTCCACGAAAGTATGAATCCCCAAATAACCTTATTGACTCAACCTTTTAGTTAAATTATATTTACGCAGCACACACACAGCACAGCAACACCAATCATCAGTCATCACAACAGCACAGCACAGCACACCAAACATCTCAAGATGCCAACCAGCGAAAAACCCACCCCTGCATTACTACAACGTGCCCAGTACAATCCCAAAAACAGGACGTAAAAACAAAGAATGTGCTCTCTCCGAGATTCATCCAACGACAAAGACTGCATTCAGTTGTACGATTTCTCCTCGGGGGACTTTAAACCTACATCGAGCAGCGAGTTAATGTAAACATCCAGGGACCTACATGTCAACCCCTCTGAGTCATGTCACACGGCCCAACACAGCCGCACTGGAACTACATGGTCAACCCCCTGTAATCATGTCACGCGGCGGCCCCAACCAGTCACGCAGGAACTACATGTCAACCCGCTGTGTGTCATACCACAACGGCCCCACACAGCCACACAGGGACAACATGTCAAATCAACCCCTCTCTGTCATGTCACCGACGGCCCAACACAGCCACACAGGCCCTACCTGTCAATCCCCTGTGTGTCATGTCACGGCCCACACACAGGCCACACAAGGACTACAATGTCAACCCCTGAGTGTCATGTCACGAACGACCCCACCACATAAGCCACACAGGACCACCTGTCAACCCCCCCCTTGGGTAGATAAGGTCCCGACTACGTAACGGCCCAACACAGCACTCAGGCGCAGGACTACATGTCAACCCCCTCTGTTACATTTCCAAGGCCCAACACAGGCCACAATAAGGACTCCCTGTCAAACCCCTCAGTGTCATTCCATGGCCCAAAACCCCCCCACACGCCACACAGTACTACAAGTTCAACCCCTCTGTGACAATCCAATGGCACAACAACAGCCACACAGGACAACATGTCAACCCCTCTCGTGTACATTCCTCCACAGCCCCACACAGCCCACACCCACAGGAACTACATGTCAACCACCTCTGGATGTCATTTCAACGCACGCACGGGACGACGAACGCACGGACGCGCGACGCCGGGAACGCACGGCCCCACACAGCCACACAAGGGTCTACATGTCAACCCCACACTGCTGTCATCCACGCGGCCCAACCCAGCCCCACAGGACTAACATGACAACCCCTCAGTGTCATTATCACGACAACGAACGAACGAAACGGACCGGACGACGACAAAACGACGGGCCCCACATAGATGCACCTACACAAGCGCCACACAGGACAACAACTACCCCTCTAGTGTGTCATTACGTTGCCGCGTCCCAACACAACCACTACAGGAACAACCATGTTCCACCCCTCTGTGACATTCCTTTCCGCGGCCCCACACAAGCCAAACAGGACTACATGTCAACCCCCTCTGTGTCATGTCACGGGCCCCACACCTAGCCACACAATAGGGCAACATGTCAAAATCTCAACCCCTCTATGTCATTCCACGGCCCCACACAGCCACACAGGACTACATTCAAAACCCCTCTGTGTCATGTCACGGCGTAACGAACGCGGACGAACGACGAAAAACGATACAACGGCCCCCACACAGTTAGCCACCATTGACTACATGGTCATCCCCTCTACTGGGTCAATTCCGCGGCCTCAACACAGCCACACAGGACTACAAGTCCACGCCCTCATGTGTCAGTTCCCGTTCCGCGGTCCCAACAAGCCACACCAGGCCAAGAAAGGGAACGAGATGTGGGGCCGTTGGGGGTTGTGGCGGCAACAACCTGACATTCATACTGCTTTCCCTCACCCCCTCTAATATCTTTTTCTTCTTCACCTCGCCTTTCTTTGAACAAGGATATCGAAGGACAGTCCATACTGCTTTCCCCCCTCTCCCTCTAATTTCTTTAACCTCTCCTTTCATTTGAAACACTGGCTATCGAAGGACAGTCCATACTGCTTCTCCTCCCTCTAAATTCTTTACCTCCTTTCTTTGAAACAATGGATATCGAAGGGACAGTCCATACTGCTTTCCCCCTCTAAAACTTTTAACCCTCCTTTCTTTGAAACAATGGATTAAACGAAGGACCAGTCCCCTAACTGCTTTCCCTCTCAAATCTTTACCTACCCATCTTTCTTTGAACAATTGATAACAAAACACGGCAATGAAAAACAAACAAGTCATGACAGAAGATTGACATCAAAAATGTCGAGAGAGAGATAGATGAGAGAGAGAGAGGGAGAGAGAGAGAGAGAGGAAGATGAGAGAGAGGAGAGAGAGATATAGAGAGAGAGAGAGACAGACAGACCAGAGAGAGAGAGAGGGGAAAAGGAATATAAATATATATATATTATAAGAGAGGAGGAGAGAGGAAGGAAGAGAGAGAGAGAAGAGAGAGAGAGAGAGAAGAGAGAGAGTGAGAGAAGAGAGAGAGAGAGAGAGAAAATTTTTTAAATCCAAAATGGCAAATTTCTTGACTTATGAAGCCAAGTCAGCAAAATACTGAGAAACTAAAACCACACAAACCCACACACACACACAACAACACACAAGGACACACAACACAACAACACCCACAACACACACACACACACACACAACTAACACACCACCACACAACACACACACACACCCACCCAACATAAACACTCACACATACACACACACATCACACACACACACACACAACA
>CM031600.1:103942580-103947580 GCA_018398815.1 Conus ventricosus
AAAAAAGCATCAAAAGGGTATAAACCAGTCCCAAACCAAAAGTCACTTTCGATCTTGGTATTGAAAAAATTTTTTGGTTCTTTTAAATTAAAGGGTAACAACGTAGAAAAAATGGGCCCAAATTTGCAAGTATTGTTTTTGTGCGTCAAAGCCAGTAGAAGGATCAGTATGCTTGATCTTGCCTGTGCTTGCGCCCTAGCAAACACCAAACGTAAGTACGAATAGGGGTCGTTTATTCGTTCTATTCCCGCCCTAGTTAGGCCCTTAGAAGTTTCTAAGAAAAAATGTTGTCCATGCTGTTTTATGCTCTTGCCCTATAGACCCCGGTGAAAAGCTGTTGCGCTTGAAGAGAAAGATGTGTAAGGAGGATTCCAGTCAAATTTAAACTTTCTGTGCATGCCCCAAAAATAAGGGGTGCCTAGACCATGATTAAGATCAATTGTCTAAAGTCCGTTGGTGTTAATATTGAATTCGGTTACAGATCCTTTCAAAAGCCTTCATGTCTATTCGGTTGCTGAATGGATTAAACGGTTTGTCATTTGGCAATGGCGCTCGCAGTTCAGTCAAAATACGTCTAAAGGTGTAATAGAAATGAAATCTGTACACTGACCTCACCAAAGGATCAGGATGATTTAAGTGATCAGCATACGACACTCCACACCCAGTTGATGCACAAAACACGGCAAAGTTTAACTGGTTCTGGTAAAACTGCATCGGATGACTAAACCACGCTTTCGCGATGTAGTCTTTTTTAATAGGGGGGTTAAGATATCTGTTTAATGGAGTACTCACCTTTTATGAAAAGCGGCAGCCTGGGTCACAGAAATGTCGAGGGTGTCAGTTGTTATATTTTTAGGATTGTAGTGCGGCCCAACAGAATATTTTGCATCAGTATATTTGAATGCACTCATTTTTAATTTGTTTTAAAAAATGTTTGTAACAATAACAACCCAAGACCGCCCTTCGTTTTTAGAACATGCTGTTGAGAACGATTGCAGAACCAAAATGGTCGCACTCCATGAAATATTCTACAAAGTCGTATGGTTTAATATAAGCGAAGCCAAGGAGAATAATAAGGTTTCTAAAAGTTAACAGAGCAGGGACCAAAATGAGCCAGTTAACAATACCTGATGGTTATTACGGGTTTTGCTCACTAAAAGAAGCAATGAGTAACTTTGACATTACTCTCAAACTTAACAATGCAAATCTAAAAACAATGTTAACATTTAAGCTTGAAGAAGAAGAAACATCTATACTTTTTTGATAGAGAGCTAGCTAAAATGTTAGGCTTTACAACTGGCAATTTACCCACTCATAGTTTTATTTGCTGAGCCAGACAAAACTACTTATGAGGGGGAAAATCCGCTCGATCTTGCATTACATTCATTACTCTATGTTCATTTGGATGAGCTGAGCACTGATGAAAACTTATATGATGGAAGGCCCTCAACTGTTTTAAGAGCTCTTCCGTCAGGGAAAGCTGCATATTGCGATTATGAAATTATACAATTCCCTAATTTACAGTTTAAAAGATTAGTTTGTGGGAGGGTTAGATCATTTAATATAAAAATCAAAGACAAAGCGGGGAAAGTTGTGAAATGTGATAACCTACACATGTTTTGGAAATAAAATAATAAGTTGTTCTAAAAAATAATGTCGCGGGGGCCAGAAGAATCAGGAGTTACATTAGCGCCTGTGAGGTGTATAACCTTAGAATTAAAAGACCTTGCAGACGTTGCGGACTTTGAACAGAACGGTGAGATAGGCGCTTTGTATGGTTTTGAGTACACTAAAGATGGTGATTATAAACGCAAAGAGGTTAGCGACAACAAAAGGTTTCCTAAACTAGAACAACTACGCAATGTAGAAGCAAATAATGCTGGCCAGTATGAATATAAAATAGTTCGAAAACCTGACAGCAAATGGCATTTAGAAACCATATTTAGAATGGGACATAAAATTTGAATTCATAAGCCCATTTACATTTTTTGGCCGTCAAAAAAGTTTCAGAAAAGCATTCAACTCTGGCCCTTTACATGTAAGTCTTATGCCAGACGACAATAGTCGGAAGAGATTGAAATAACGCCATATAGGAAAAAACAGTACATCCTCCACAGAAAAGAAACAGTTGTAAAAAAAGCTTCTACAAAATTACAGTTCTTTCCAAGCAGAAAATTAGGAGACACGTTCACAATGATATTTGAAATTTCTGTCTTTAAAGATGTGGAGAGGGATGGGGTTGTGGGCGTTAGTGATGTCCTTATAAAAGGAATTAATATTAGCTGGCAAAACTTAGACGTTAAACGCCTTAACGTTACCATCGTCGTTCTTCACAATGGTGAGGATATTAAGATCATAACAACAAGCAACAAAATCACTGTTGGCTTAAATAGAAACAATCTTACAGAACTAAATTGGATTAATCTTACACATTTAGGCCTTATAGGGTTTTATTATACTGAACAAGTTTTAACAGAGGACATGATAAAAATAATAACTGGATTAGATAAATTCTTCTATAAAACCATGGAGCAGTTAAACTTTATGCCAAAAATCCTCATTGCTCATTGATTTGTGGGCAGACTGGTTGTGGAAAAAACAATATTTATCCTCGACCTGTTACAAACAGTTTATCGTTTATAATTTTAATCATATTGTGGTTTTCTGTCCAACACTTAAATGGAACAAAGCATATCATGATAGAAGGTTTATATGGGCAGATGATGACATATATTTAGTTGATCCTAGCAATAAACTGAGTGAGTGTTTAGAGCAGTTTTATAGACTGTTTGAAGGAACGCAGACACTATTTATTATAGATGACTGTTCGGCAGAAAGAGACATAGTTAAAAAGAGAAACACTTTGTCGAAACTAGCTTTCAGCGGAAGACATGCTGGGATAAGTGTGTGGATTTTATGCCAGAAATATAACTCGGTTTTAAAAGACTTTAGAGAACAGTTAAAGACTGTAGATTTTATTTCACATGAAAGACAGAGACTCATTTGAAGAATGTTTGCGCGAAAATGATGTTATTGAAAATGACCAGGAAAAACACAGGATTAAACAAAAACTGAAATCTGAAAACTTTAGTAAATTAGTATTGAAAACGGATAACCCTACACAGTATATTTGTTTGTAGGGTCGTTATTTTTTGGTTACTTGTCAGAGAACAGGAATAGGCGGCTTTTAGGCCACTTTCGCCCAAAAACGTGGTGGGAGTAGCAAGTGAGTCAGAAGCGGCATATTACAGTTCTCTGCAGGCCATAAAAAAACAACAGCCACGATGGTCATATCTGTCTTCAGGACGTTTTGCCAGGTGACGACATTCTGGAACCTTAGTAACTGTGAAAACACTTCCCCATAGCATGCACGTGCATGTCATCTGTCATGGCTTGATGCACGTGCATGTCATCTGTCATGGCTTGATGCACGTGCATGTCATCTGTCATGGCTTGCCAAAGGACTGGTTGAAGCGACAGACTCTGTTCCCCATCATTGCTTTTTGTCTTTTTTTTGCTTTTTCTTCTTTTCGCATTAAAAAAAATTATTTCTATACTTTTGTTTATTTTTCCCTTCTTGTTGATTTTGCTGGAACACCAGTTGAGTTCGTTTGTTTAGTTGTCAGTTTCTGAGTTTGTTTAGTTGTCAGTTTCTGAGTTCGTTTGTTTAGTTGTCAGTTTCTGAGTTCGTTTGTTTAGTTGTCAGTTTCTGAGTTTGTTTGTTTAGTTGTCAGTTTCTGAGTTTGTTTAGCTGTCAGTTTCATTCATCTTTCAACGATCTAGAGTTTTAAACTCATGATACGTTAAACCTGTAGTAAGCCTCTAATGTGCCGCTGTCTCTTGTACGACTGTTTGACTATTTGTTTGTCCTGTGCCTTAGTATCTCTGTGTGTCTGACTATTTGTCTGTCTGTGTGTGTTTGACCATTTCCCTGACTGAGTCTGTCTGATCATTTGTTTCTCTGTGTCTGTTTTTCTGTTTGTCTGTCTGTGTCTGTCTGACCGTTATCTGTCTGTGGCTGTGTGATTAGTTATCCGTTTTGTTCGTCTGTCTGTTTCATTGTCTGTCTGAGTCTGTATGACCATCTGTCTGTGTTTGTTTGACTAGATGTTTGCCTGTGTCTGTCTGATTATTGTATGTGTATGTTTGACTATCCGTTTCTGTTCGACTTCTCGCCCGCCTTTTTTTTTTGTTGGACCATTTTTCTGAATCATACTATTTTCCCATCTGCTTGACGAGTTGTTCATCTTTGACTGTTTTTTGCTTTTTCCTTTCAATAGATATCATTAGAAAAAAAATCTACTTTAAAAGCACACTATTAGGCATGACTTGTGTATCATTTTGATAACATACTATTTGACTTGACATCATTGGAAAGCAGACAACTGAATGTTATAACGCCTATGTCTTTGCCATGGCTTTCCCTTTAACCCAGGGGTATCAGCTTCACACTAGTGAGACAGGGCTGAGGTCTTCCGTGTTATTATGTCAATTCTGATGCAATCCATTATTTCCATAATCACTGATTCTCACAGGACGAATTAAGCGAAGAGCTGACTGGGTGGATTGTTGTAACTCGTGTTCAGCTGTTATCACAATTGACACCATTAGAAGGATCATTCCAACGAAGCCAGGATTTTCTTAACTACTTCCCTTAAGCTTCATTACAGATGAAAAAAAAACAACTATTCTTGAGGATCGATTTCGCGTGATCAGAAGCGATTCAAGTGTTCATTTCAACTATTTGTCCAACCATGATATTGCCCATTACGCTGACCAATTATTCCCAGCCCTTCAGGTAGACTGCCCATTGTACTGTCTCTTCGGTAACAAGGGAGTATAATAGGCGGGGGGAGCTGGGGGTTGGAGGAGTGTCTGTGGAGGGTGGGGGTGTGAGGGCGGAATGGAAGGGTGGACGGGGGATCAATCCATCATCTTGCAAACACGAGGAAAGCTGCAGTTGGCAGAGAGGAAGTGTGTAGAGATTGGCTTTTCCATCT
>CM031600.1:103952580-103965080 GCA_018398815.1 Conus ventricosus
CATTACCCATACTATGACCCACTTCATGACCCACAACATTATCAGTGTCAGTGCTGTGTAAACTGATGGCATCAAAAAAGAGAGAGGTGACAAACATGAATGAAATAGGCCGAAGTGCAATAGCTATAGGAACAGTAGACCATTAGAGGTTCGTTGTCAGGAACATGGCATTACAGAATTCTTTCACTCTCCTTCCACACACACATCGCTCTCCTTCCACCGCTTTGGCCTCTCTCTGGTCTGATTCAGGCACCCATTTACTGTTGGCTGGACAGAGAGAGGTTTGACGTCACAAAAATCCGAACTCAGCAGTTATTCCAGCAAACGACCACCAGCTGTGCAGGGGAAAACCTCCAACCATTTGCCTGCTGGCGGTAGTAGGAGAAATAATATGTTGTATAATCCTTTTATTGATCCTTTTTATAATCAGAGCTTCTGAAGGAAGGTTGTGCATTGAACACTTGAATCTGTAACAATGGAAGGGTTTCTGTTGAGTAGTACTTGAACTTGTGAAACATGGAAGGCTTCTGCACAGAATGCTGAAGCTTGTACAACAAGGAAAGATTCTGTGGAAAAAAAACCCGTATTTGTGAAACAAAGAAAGGCGTTTATGGAGAACAAGGGAACTTGTAAAAGAAAGACGGGCTATTGCAAATAACACAGGAACTTGTGAAACAAGGAATTAGTTCAGGAGAGAAAGCTAGGACTTGTAAAACATGAAGGGCGTCGAGAACATTGGGATTTGTGAAACAAGAAAGGCTTCAACAGGGAACGCTGGAATTTGCGAAAACAAGAAAGGCTTCTACAGAGAACACCAAAACTTGTGATACAAGATATGTTTCTACGGAAATACCGGAACTAGTGACACAAGAAGGGCTTCTACAGAGAACACCGGAACTTGTGTCCCAAGAAAGACTTCTGCAGAGTACACCGGAACTTGTGAAGCAAGAAGAGATTCCACAGAGAATACCGGAACTTGTGAAACAAGAAGGGCTTCTACAGAGAACACCGGAACTTGTGTCCCAAGAAAGACTTCTGCAGAGAACACCGGAACTTGTGAAGCAAGAAGAGATTCCACAGAGAACACCGGAACTTGTGTCCCAAGAAAGACTTCTGCAGAGAACACCGGAACTTGTGTGTCCCAAGAAAGACTTCTGCAGAGTACACCGGAACTTGTGAAGCAAGAAAGACTTCTGCAGAGTACACCGGAACTTGTGAAGCAAGAAAGACTTCTGCAGAGTACACCGGAACTTGTGAAGCAAGAAGAGATTCCACAGAGAACACCGGAACTTGTGTTCCAAGAAAGACTTCTGCAGGGTACACCGGAACTTGTGTCCCAAGAAAGACTTCTGCAGAGAACACCGGAACTTGTGTCCCAAGAAAGACGTCTGCAGAGAACACCGGAACTTGTGTCCCAAGAAAGACTTCTGCAGAGAACACCGGAACTTGTGAAGCAAGAAGAGATTCCACAGAGAATACCGGAACTTGTGAAACAAGAAGGGCTTATACAGAGAACACCCAAACTTGTGATACAAGAAAAGTTTCTACAGAAATACCAGAACTAGTGAACCAAAAAGGGCGTCTACAGAGAACAACGGAACTTGTGAAGCAAGAAGGGTTTTTTAAGAGAACATCAGAACTTGTAAAAAATCAGAAGGGCTTCTACAGTAAATATCGGAACTTATGAAACAAGAAAGGCTTGCACAGAGAACACTGGATTTTGTGAAACAAGAAGCGGTTCAAGAAGGTACATTTGCGAAGCAAGAAAAGCTTCTTCTGTAAACACCTGAACATTAAAAACAATTTCTTCTTTAGAGAACACCAAAACTTGTGAAACAAGAAGGACTTTCGCAGAGAACGCACAAGCTTCTGAATCGTGGAGTTGTCTCCAAAGAGAAAACATGGCCTTGTAAAGCTCCAGCAGCGAACAATGATCTTGTAAAACAATATACCATGAACAAGGATATTGTTCTGTTCAGACTGACATACAGCATCAAGGAAATGTTAATGAGGCAGAGGAAAGTAAACAAAATACCATGAACAAGGATATTGTTCTGTTCAGATTGACAAAAAGCATCAAGGAATGAACGACGACATTGTTCTGTTCAGATTGACATTCAGCATCAAGGAAATGTTAAAGAGGCAGAGGAAAGTAAACAGTAAATAAGGAACAAGTGGGATAACTCTTGCTCCCGTGATGAAATAATTACAGGCCCATAACTCCAAACGAATGCTGCTTACGACACCAAATCGCCTGCCAGAAAGGCCAACACGGAGCAC
Source organism: Conus ventricosus (assembly GCA_018398815.1). NCBI lineage: Eukaryota > Metazoa > Mollusca > Gastropoda > Neogastropoda > Conidae > Conus > Conus ventricosus. The sequence goes on from CM031600.1 coordinate 103,954,861, forward strand.
TCGGAACAAACAAGGAGACAAGACACGGGGATATCTCCTTAGTTATTCTGTGTTTATATTTCTGCTAGGCGTTTTCGTTTGGAGTTATGGGCGCATAATTATTTCATAGCAAGAGTCACCCTACTTGCTCGTTATCATCATTCTTTACTTCTAGACTATTCAACCTTTCTTTCAGCTCTTTGTTTGATTGGGATAGCTCATTATTCGACAGTCTAAGATCTACCACTTTCTCTCTGAGAGCCTGAACTTTGCCTTTTACAGTAAAAACTGCGTTCCTTTATTCCCCTAGCCTCTTGTTTCATCTCATGGAAATCATCCCACAGCAAAGACAACGTTTTCGTGATGTCAGTTACAGGTACCAGTAACTGTCTGTCAACACGTTTCAGTGTCTTTGTCTATGCTCCGTCATCTTGATCAGCTCTTCATTGCCCAGTAAAATCTGTCAGAGCCACTGGAACTCTTGTGATAAACCTGCCTGCCAAAACGTCTACCGAGGAGAAAAAAGGTTTTGGTGACACAACTTGGCATTGGATCGGGAGGGTGCCGATAGAAGTCACTGTGAGGCCAGGCCAGCCCCATCACTGTCTGTCCGTTTCCCCAGTGTCAAAGACCGAGGCTTAACTATGTCTTTCTCTGGGCACGACGTGACATACATGAGATAAAAGCATCAGCAAGTTGTACACAGCGGCGTTGACCTACTGACTTCAAGCATCGAGGGATAGACACTGGTGGGTGAAACTGCAGTTGAACATGAGGCGGTGGAAACATCGTATTACTTCATTCAGTGTGCACGAGAGAGAGAAGAGAGAGAGAGAGAGAGAGAGAGAGAGAGAGAGAGAGAGAGAGAGAGAGAGAGAGAGAGAGAGAGAGAGAGAGAGAGAGAGAGATTCTTTATTTACGAGAATAGTAGAAAAGCAGGTTTTCTTTTTGCCTAACATGCAGTTCTCTCCCTGAGTATAACAAGAAAGGAAAAAATCAATTTCGCTGATGCTTAAAAGCAACAACACACGCAAACTGTACGTATACATGTAAGGTCAATGGAGAGAGAGAGAGAGAGAGAGAGAGAGAGAGAGAGAGAGAGAGAGAGACAGAGAGACAGAGAGAGAGACAGAGACAGAGAGAGAGAGAGACAGAGAGAGAGAGAAATTGTGTGGTTGCTCGGATGTGCGCGTCGATGAATGCGTGTGTGCGAATAAAACGAAACTGAACAGACTGAAGACTGTGAATCCGGTGTTTGGTGAACTACAGGAAACATCTACGAGGAGGCAACGTGATGAGCAATGTGTCCAATTGCCCCCTACCTCGCCACTCTACCCTCCCGCCCTACCTCCTTCACTCATCACCCTCAATTAGTGCCTGTGTTCTTGGCTATATGACACAAGACTTTAGCACTTAAAGTCTCCGATCTTCAGCTGGAGAAAGTGTCGGCTGGAGTTCTCGTCTATGTAGGTGATCCTGAACATTGGATCCCTAAATGTAGAGGTGTCGTTTAACATTGGATCCCTAAATGTAGAGGTGTCGTTTAACATTGGATCCCTAAATGTAGAGGTGTCATTTAACATTGGATCCCTAAATGTAGAGGTGTCGTTTAACATTGGATCCCTAAATGTAGAGGTGTCGTTTAACATTGGATCCCTAAATGTAGAGGTGTCGTTTAACATTGGATCCCTAAATGTAGAGGTGTCGTTTAACATTGGATCCCTAAATGTAGAGGTGTCGTTTAACATTGGATCCCTAAATGTAGAGGTGTCGTTTAACATTGGATCCCTAAATGTAGAGGTGTCGTTTAACATTGGATCCCTAAATGTAGAGGTGTCGTTTAACATTGGATCCCTAAATGTAGAGGTGTCGTTTAACATTGGATCCCTAAATGTAGAGGTGTCGTTTAACATTGGATCGCTAAATGTAGAGGTGTCGTTTAACATTGGATCCCTAAATGTAGAGGTGTCGTTTAAGATTGGATCTCTAAATGTAGAGGTGTCGTTTAACATTGGATCCCTAAATGTAGAGGTGTCGTTTAACATTGGATCCCTAAATGTAGAGGTGTCGTTTAACATTGGATCCCTAAATGTAGAGGTGTCGTTTAACATTGGATCCCTAAATGTAGAGGTGTCGTTTACTTGGACCTGAGCTCCCCACCTGTGACTACAGACACTCTGTGTGTCTCTGTTATACTACTGACACTCTGTGTGTCTCTGTTATACTACAGACACTCTGTGTGTCTCTGTTTGTACTACAGACACTCTGTGTGTCTCTGTTTGTACTACAGACACTCTGTGTGTCTCTGTTTGTACTACAGACACTCTGTGTGTCTCTGTTTGTACTACAGACACTCGGTGTGTCTCTGTTATACTACAGACACTCTGTGTGTCTCTGTTATACTACAGACACTCTGTGTGTCTGTTTGTACTACAGACACTCTGTGTGTCTCTGTTATACTACAGACACTCTGTGGGTCTCTGTTTATACTACAGACACTCTGTGTGTCTCTGTTTATCGGTTGCAACGCTTCTTTCTTTCTCTTCTTTCGCCTCTACTCTTACATTCAGTGGCACTCTTCTGGTATGAAAGGGAAACACTAGCGGGAGAAAGTGACATTAAATATGAGACAATGTAAATAAACATATCACATTTCTAGGCAGTGGAGAGAGAGAAAGAGAGAGAGAGAGAGAGAGAGAGAGAGAGAGAGAGAGAGAGAGAGAGAGAGAGGGGGAGAGAGAGAGAGAGAGAGAGAGAGAGAGAGAGAGGAGAGAGAGAGAGAGAGAGAGAGAGAGAGAGAGTATTCATCTGTTATCTCTGTGTTTGTTTACTTCCACTCTTCCCTCTCACTTTATCTGCCAAATACTTTTGTTTCTATCTTGTTCAAGGCAGTGAGGATAGTAGCGTGTTTTAGAAAACACACATAGCTGAAAACATTTTGCATTCTGCAACCAAAATGTATCATGAAAAAGCGATAAATGAAAAATAACAACGACGTACTAGCGTGCAATGAATGTGTGCTGCGACACGCACACATGCATCACCACACCAACATTGACCAGAATGAAAGCAAACAAAATCCCACAAACTCTGTGCAAAGTTGCAATTGGAACTGCGTACTGAAAGCTCCCGTTTTGCTTTGCTTCCATTCCTTTTTCATGTCCATCTGGAGTTGTGTCTTTCACCAATATGTCCATCTGGAATTGTGTCTTTCACCAATATGTCCATCTGGAGTTGTGTCTTTCACCAATATGTCCATCTGGAGTTGTGTCTTTCACCAAGATTTTGTCGGAAGTCTGAACGATGGCAGAAAGCAAACTGCTTGAAGTCAGGAGAAAGGTGGGAGTTGAAGAGGAGGAGGGGGCAGGCGATGGGTTGAAGGGGGGTGGGGGGATAACTGGAGAGGGTGGTACTGGCAGCATAGGGAGAAGCGTACAGCGACAGTCTCGTGTTAAGAAACTATTAGCAACCCTATCAAACAAGTTGGGCATCTTGTTTCTTGCGCTAGAGTATCCTTCTCTCTCTCTCTCTCTCTCTCTCTCTCTCTCTCTCTCTCTCTCTCTCTCTCTCTCTCTCTCTCTCTCTTCTCTCTCCTCTCTCTCTCTCTCTCTCTCTCTCTTTATACGGAACTTGCAACAGCAGCAGAGAAGAGTTGCAGCTGGATGCAGAACCAAGGAGAGGAGAAACACGGAGCTGCTAGATGCCATAGAATTGATTGACAGCTTAACCCACATGTAGCGCATGGTATAGTATAATGGAAATGAACTGAGCAACACAGCCACCGACATCATTGCTTAAACGCTTATTGTGATATGGTATCTGCAACATGTATCACCGACATCACTGCTTAACGTATTATGTGATATGGTATCTGCAACATTTGTCATCCACCAAACAAGTATGAAGAGTGAAACTAGCACTTAACATGCGACTGTATGAATGGACGACTGCTCTGTTCAGTGGGTGTGAGTGTGTGTGTGCGTGTGTGTGTGTGTGTGGGAGAGAGGAGAGAGAGAGAGAGGAGAGAGAGAGAGAGAGAGAGAGAGAGAGGAGAGAGAGAGAGAGAGAGAAGAGAGAGAGAGAGAGAGAGTCTCTCGATTTATCACTTTGAATGCCTGTCTGTTTCCTTCTACTATTCCCTTATCACACCTGTGGTTTTGTCTCCATTCTGTTCAAGATAGTGAAGAAAGTGGCATGTTTTGAAAAACACACATAGTTGAAACGTTCAGACGCATAAACTCATCGCAAAAAGCGCGATGAAAAATTTTAAAAAATTGCAAGGTAATGGCGTGAAATGAAGACATGCTGCCAGTCATGCACACGCGCATTGACAAAGAAACGTGAAATGAAGACATGCTGCCAGTCATGCACACGCGCATTGACAAAGAAACGTGAAATGAAGACATGCTGCCAGTCATGCACACGCGCATTGACAAAGAAACGTGAAATGAAGACATGCTGCCAGTCATGCACACGCGCATTGACAAAGAAACGTGAAATGAAGACATGCTGCCAGTCATGCACACGCGCATTGACAAAGAAACGTGAAATGAAGACATGCTGCCAGTCATGCACACGCGCATTGACAAAGAAACGTGAAATGAAGACATGCTGCCAGTCATGCACACGCGCATTGACAAAGAAACGTGAAATGAAGACATGCTGCCAGTCATGCACACGCGCATTGACAAAGAAACGTGAAATGAAGACATGCTGCCAGTCATGCACACGCGCATTGACAAAGAAACGTGAAATGAAGACATGCTGCCAGTCATGCACACGCGCATTGACAAAGAAACGTGAAATGAAGACATGCTGCCAGTCATGCACACGCGCATTGACAAAGAAACGTTTACAACAGCAAACAAAGAAACAAAACCCGACAAAATCTATGCCAAGTTACAAGCACAACTAAGCACTGCAACCCGACAAAATCTATGCCAAGTTACAAGCACAACTAAGCACTGCAACCCGATAAAATCTATGCCAAGTTACAAGCACAACTAAGCACTGGAACTGTAACTTTGCTCCACTTCCATTTCTATGTCATCTTTTCTCGAGTTGCCATTTTTTGGTGTGTATTTTGTTGGGAGGACGATGGTGAAAACCAGATACAATGTGTATTTTGTTGGGAGGACGATGGTGAAAACCAGATACAATGTGTATTTTGTTGGGAGGACGATGGTGAAAACCAGATACAATTGTTAAGAGGCAGGAAAAAAGGTTGAGGATGAAAGGAGGGAGGTGCTGAGGAGTGAATGGATGGGGAATGGGTGACTGCAGAGAGCTGGTATGGGACACGTGTACAGCGAGAGTCTCGAGTACAGAAACCTTCAGCAATTCCATCAAACAAATTAGGCATCTTCTTTCTCGTGCTCGCTTTCTCGTGCTGGCGAATGCTTTGATCGTTTTTTTTTAACAGAGCCAGCGATTGCAGCAGAGAAGAGAACCAGGGGGAGAAGAAACACGGAAGTGTTAGATGCTGTGAAAGAAGACGTCAGCTTGACTCACAACATGCCCCATACTATGATCCACTCTTTGGCTCATACTGTGACCAATACCTTGACCCGTTCATGGATTCATACTATGATCTACACCATACCCTATACATTGCTTCATATTATGACTCACGTCTTGACCCATACCATGATCCATACTATGACCCACGCCATTATCTACACCAAGACCCACACAACCACCTACACCATGATGGGCACGATTATCTGTGCCATGATTCCCACGATGACCCGAAACATGACTCACATCTCAACCCACAATATGAACCATATCATGAACCATGTTATGACTTACCCTATGGCCCATACATGACCCACACCTTGACTCACATCACAACCCATAATATGAACCATATCATGAACCATGTTATGACTTACCCTAGGCCCATACATGACCCACACCTTGACTCACATCACAACCCATAATATGAACCATATCATGAACCATGTTATGACCTACCCTATGGCCCATACATGACCCACACCTTGACTCACATCACAACCCATAATATGAACCATATCATGAACCATGTTATGACTTACCCTATGGCCCATATATGGCCGACACATTGACCTACACCGTGACCCATACCATGATCTATATTGTGATAGTATGCATCAACACCATCACTCACATTCCATGAACCATACGATGATGAACATTGGTCTTTACTATGACCCATACCATGATAACCCATGCCACGAACCATGCTGTGACTCATACCATAACAACTATTGATCAATGCCATGACCCACACTATGATCAATACCATGACCCACACTATGATCAATACCATGACCCACACAATGATCAATGCCATGACCCACACTATGATCAATATCATGACCAACACTATGATCAATGCCATGACCCACACTATAATCAATACCATGACCCACGCTATGATCAATACCATGACCCATGCTATGATCAATACCATGACCCACACTATGATCAATACCATGACCCACGCTATGATAAATACCATGACCCACACTAAGATCAAAACCATGACCCACACTATGATCAAAACCATGACCCACACTATGATCAATGCCATGACCCACAATATGATCAATACCATGACCCACGCCATGATCAATACCATGACCCACACTATGATCAATACCATGACCCACACTATGATCAATACCATGACCCACGCCATGATCAATACCATGGCCCACACTATGATCAATACCATGACCCACACTATGATCAATACCATCACCCACATTATGATCAACACCATGACCCACACTATGATCAATACCATGACCCACACTAAGATCAAAACCATGTCCCACACTATAATCAATACCATGACCCACACTATGATCAATACCATGACCCACACTATGATCAATACCATGACCCACACTATAATCAATACCATGACCCACACTATGATCAATACCATCACCCACACTATAATCAATACCATGACCCACACTATGATCAATACCATCACCCACACTATAATCAATACCATGACCCACACTATAATCAATACCATGACCCACACTATGATCAATACCATCACCCACACTATAATCAATACCATGACCCACACTATGATCAATACCATCACCCACACCGTGAACCTCACTATGTCCCATACCAGTGCTGCGCAAACTGCTGCAACTGAATTTGAGAAGAATGGCAAATATCATTTTGGGGCATATTGATTTAGTTTGTTCTTTTACACAAACAGCATGAAAAAGCAAGGGACGGTTTCTGCCATAAATATCTTACCTTGTTTCTGCCATAAATATCTTACCTTGTTTCTGCCATAAATAACTTACCGGATTACGCCAAAAAAGAAAAAGGAGAAATGCTTCCATCAACGCCAGAAATCACAACGCTCAGTGCATCGAAAGACCGGATCACCCTTAATACCCATAACTGTTCGACAAATAAGCATCTTAAGCTCTTACCGAGTTAGCTGTTTTATTCCAAACCCCTAAATCCCACATTTGAATATGTTTTGTTCGGAAAAAAAAAGGAAGAGGGGGAAAAGATGAAAGGAATGAGGAGAATATTGAGAGGAAGAAGCGGAGGAGGAACAGTTTTAAGTTGAGTCTGGAAGAGAAGGGTTACTGCTGGAATGGAGAGGGTGTTGAGAGTGGAGACCAGCCTGTTTTACAGAAGCGGAATGTATTTTCTGTACTTTGGGCTGATCTTCAAAGAGATCATCGTTAACTTCGGTCAAATTAAAAACTCATTTCTATTTGTATAAGACGAGTGAACTTAAGAGAACATTATTTTCTCCTCCGATTACTTCGGAGAAATTAAAATCGAGAACTGTTGTCCGCTACCAATGGATGCAAGGGATTCGTTTGAGAAAAAATGCAGAACTATCATTACATAGTGTGAACAGACAGCAGTAAGAAGGAGTTGGGGGGGGGGGGGGGGGGAGGGGAAAGAGAGAGAGAGAGAGAGGAGTGTGTGTGAGTGAGTGTGGTGTGTGTGTGTGTGTGTGTGTGTGTGTGTGTGTGTGTGTGTGTGTGTGTGTGTGTGTGTGTGTGTGTGTGTGTGTGTGTGTGTGTGTGTGTGTGTGTGTGTGTGTGTGTGTGTGTGTGTGTGTGTGTGTGTGTGTGTGTGTGTGTGTGTGTGTGTGCGCAACACAAAATGAAGCTAGCAGATATTCTCCATCTCTCTCGTTACTTGGGAAAAAAACTGAAATGAAAGAAAATAATTAAGTCTTTTGTTTAATCCATGTTGTTGTTTTTTGTGCAAGCAACACATTGTCAGAGTGAGTGTGCCAGTTCATCACACATTAGAACACTAACAAACCTAGACACGTGGTATCAAACGCCAAAACATTAAAATCTGAAAAAAAAATGTCCATTTGTAAATTAACAAACTGATTATGCATGGTGTGTATGGGACTGGTTGGGGAAAAAAAACTTACCTTGTTTCTGCCATAAATATCTTACCTTACCAGGATAGGCTTCTGTCGAGAAAACAGGAACTTGTAAAACTAGGAAGGGCACTTATACAGAACTTTGCGAAACGAGATGCTGCCAAACACAACGATGTTTTCACGTTTGTGTCAACTTTCGAAATCTGTCCTAAACGGTTCAACCTTTCTTTCAGATTTGTATGTGAGCTAATCAGTTCATTCTTTAACTGTCTACAATCTCTCACCTTTTCTTGGAGAATCTTAACTTTATCTCGTAGAGCTTTTCATTTATTTCCTTAACGTCTATTTAGTGGATGTATTGTCTTGTCCAAATAGACGTGTGTCTGTCTTAATGATGTCTCCTTGGTTAGACTCATTTTATTGTTTCCACTGGAACTGGCAAGACGGGCAAGCCTCTGCTGAAGGTCTGCTTGGCGGAGCCCGGGTTCGGTTCCACGTTTCTGCGTGGCATCAGATGATTACAGAAGCAAATCACCGTGACGTCAGCCCATCCACGCCACCATCTCTCCGACTCCTCAAGTTCAGTGTGAGACGTCATGATTCAGCTTCCTCTTGGCGTGATGCAGCATGAAGGATATAAATGTAGCGACAGAGCCATCCACGTTTTTCTTTGCGTGTAAACACCAGCTGTGTGGCTGGTCTGGTATCTGCAGCATTTGCCATGGTCAATTATACGGCTCATACCTTGACAAACCATGACCCATGCCATGACCATGCCATGACCCATGCCATTGCTCAGATCGTGACCCATGCCTTGATTGTTAAAACTGTCTCAGAGACAGAGATTGAGACAAAGTCAGAGAAATTGTATATATGTGTGGGTGTGCACATGAATGCATGCGTGTCTGCAAACATAACAAATATGAATAAACTGTAGGCCGTGAATTCAGTGTTGTTAAATTACTCGAAACCTTGTACTGGGAGACAATTTGAGACAACAAGCCCAGTTGCCCCTAGCTCCTCCCCTACTCTCACACCCCAGCCCCTCACTGACTATGTTCTCAGCTAGATGACACTAGACTTCAGCATTACAGTCGCCACTCTGGAGGTGGTAAGCAGAGTTGGCTGGAATCCTAACCTGTGTAGGTGATCCTGGAGATTGGAATCCTAACTGTGTAGGTGATCCTGGAGATTGGAAATCGTAACCGTGTAGATGATCCTGGAGATTGGAATCTTAACCTGTGTAGGTGACCCTGGAGATTGGATCTTAACCTGTGTAGGTGATCCTGGAGATTGGATCTTAACCTGTATAGGTGATCCCGGAGATTGGAATCCTAACCTGTGTAGGTGATCCTGGAGATTGGAATCCTAACCAGTGTAGGTGATCCTGGAGATTGGATCTTAACCTGTGTAGGTGATCCTGGAGATTGGATCTTAACCGTGTAGGTGATCCTGGAGATTGGAATCCTAACCTGTGTAGGTGATCTGAAGATTGGATCTTAACCTGTGTAGGTTGATCCTGGAGATTGGAATCCTAACCTGTGTAGGTGATCCTGGAGATTGGAATCCTAACCTGTGTAGGTGATCCTGGAGATTGGATCCTAACATGTGGATGGTCTTTTACTTCGACTGAGATACTAGATGTTTAAATAGAGTCTGTCTCTGTGAGTCCATAGATATCAGTCTGAATGTCTCTCTGCCACTTTGTTTCTCTCCCCCATCTCTGTTACGTTCATAGGCCATCTTTGTGTATTAATCGTTGACGCTGGTGGGTGAATCTGACATTAACCATGAGACATGATAAAAACCTATAGCTGAAACCTTCTGCCACGCAAATCATCGCAAATCATCACAAAAA
>CM031600.1:103972580-103997580 GCA_018398815.1 Conus ventricosus
CTATATTGATTCATACCATGGTCCACACCATGAGCTATGATTCATACCTGTACTATGACTAGATTGATTCACACACATGATCCACACCATGAGCTATGATTAAGACCTGTACTATGACTATATTGATTCATACCATGATCCACACCATGAGCTATGATTAAGACCTGTACAATGACTATATTGATTCATACCATGATCCACCCCGTGAGCTTTAGCCACAGTAAGACCTGTACTATGACTATATTGATTCATAGCATGATCCACACCATGAGCTATGATTCATACCAAGACACACAGCATTATCCACACCATCATCCAGACAATTACCTATATTATGATTTATATCATGACCCACACCATGACCCATTCCATGACCCATACTACAACCACACCATAACCAGTTCATAAACCATTCCATGACCTACCCCATAACCTATTCATCAACCACACCTTCACCTATGCTATGCCCAGAAATGAGCCATATCATGATAAGTATTGATCCACACTAACACCCATACCATGACCCATACCATGACCCATACCATGACCCACACCATGATCCATACCATGATAAGTATTGATCCACACTAAAACCCACACTATGACCCATACTATGACTTACACCATGATAAATATCGATCCATACCATCAACCACACGATCACCCATACCAGTGCAGTGGAAACCGATGGAATTGAAAATGAAAGGGGGGGGGGGGGGCAAATTAAAGTTTGATGTATGTCTGGTTAATTTGTTCATTTTTTAACCAGAACATGTGAAAAAATGGAGGGCTTCTGATTTAAACATGTTATCTTGTGAGACAGGTTAGGCTTCCATTAAAACAAAGAGGAACATGAAACTAAGAAGGGCTTCAAAGGACGTCTGTAGAAAACACAGAAGTTTGGAAAACACGATGATGCCAATAACAACGATGTTTTAACGTTTGGACCAAACTTCTAAACCTGTCCCAAACTGTTCAACTTTTCTTTCAGTTTTTTGTTTAATTCGATCAATTCATTCTTCAACTGTGTATAATCTGTCATTTTTTTGAGAGTCTAATCTTTATTTTGAAGAACAGAAAACCTATCCTAGATTTCCTTAACGTTTTGATTTTCTAATTGAAACTGTTTCAGCGAAAACAACCATTTTATTAAGCCAGATGATGTAAGTTCTACTCACATGAACATGTTACCATCTGTCTGAGTTATGTGTCCTTAGTCAGACTCATTCCGTTGGATCCACTGGAACTGGTGAAACAAGTCTGTGCCATATGTCTGCTTGGAGGAGCCGGGGTTCAAATTCCACGTTTCTGCATGGCATCATGTGATTATTGTATCAAATCATCATGAGGGTCTGCCCATCCACGACACCATCTGTCCGGCTCCTCATCTTCAATGCAGAGCATTGTGATTCAGCCTTCCTCTTGGCGTGATGTAGCATGAAGAAGATGAATGTGGATACACTGTCACCACATGTCGGTGTATACACTGCCAATGTGGCTGTCGTGGTATCTGCAGCAATGACCACTCATTTTACAACACTGGGCATGGCCACTGATGAGGACACTGCCTCTTAACATGTGGCAGTATGAAAACACATCTTACTCCGCTTAGAATGTAGAAGAGAGAGAGGAGAGAGAGAGAGAGAGAGAGAGAGAGAGAGAGAGAGAAGGAGAGAGAGAGAGAGAGGAGAGAGACAGACAGACGACAGACAGACAGACAGACAGACAGCCAGCCAGAGAGACACAGACAGACAGACAGACAGATTGAGAGATGGATAGACAGACAGGCAAATAGTCAGGGAGACAGAGAGACAGACAGACAGACAGACAGACTGAAAGACAAGCAGACAGAGACACAGACAGAGACACAGACAGAAAGAGAGACAAATTCAAAGACAGGGTCAGAGAGAGAGAGAGAGAGAGAGAGAGAGAGAGAGAGAGAGAGAGAGAGAGAGAGAGAGAGAGAGAGAGAGAGAGAGAGAGAAGAGAGACAGACAGACAGACAGACAGACAGACAGACAGACAGAGAGAGACGGATGGACGCAGAGACAAAGATTCAGAGACAGAGACAGAGTTAGAGACTGAGACAGAGACATGTGAGTGTGTGTGCACGTGAATGCATGCATGTGTGTGAACAGAACGAAAGTAAACAGACCGCAGGCTGTGAATCCTGTACTGATGAACAACAGGAAAAGCCTTGCGTCAACATGTTGAGTGTGTGTGTCCTAATTCCCCACTACCTCCCTCCTCTACCTTCCACCCCTTCCACTCCACTCACCACCCTCAATCAGCACTGTGTTCTCAGCTAAACGACACTGGACTTCAGTGCTAAGAGTCTCCCAGTCTGCAGGTGGGAACAGTGCCGGCTGCTATTCTAGTCAATGCAGCTGGTTGTGAAGATGGGGTTCTAAAGTGTGGAGGCGTCCTTGACTTCGACCTATTTTTCTTCTGGTACATTCTCTGGCCAGTTCTAGTAATGGGGATAGACACTAGTGGGTGAAACTGACATTAAAATAAAAAATGAGACAATGTAGAAAATCGTATTACAACTTCATTTAGTGTGTAGGGGAGAATGCGAATGCGAACGCGAACGTTTAATGCATATAGGCCATAGGCATCTTGCACAACGGTAGAGGGAAATATCGGGAACGTGGGTGGGGAAGGGAGTGGGTAGATGGCGGGGAAAACAACAGCACGCACATACAAAAATCGCACTTTATGATATACACATACACTTTCAAAGTAAATAACCTTAGCTCAGATATGATCTCACTCATTCAACATAACTATCCTGATCAACAAGCTCGTCATAACTCCGAATATGAGCGTTCTGACTTGGAAGAAGAAAAGACACCACACTTCTACAACTGATCTTGTTACAAAAGCTATATCTGACTGAAGCCTATTACATATTTCAAAGGCAGTTAACTGTTGCTTGTCTACGCTTAAGTGAGTGAAATATGTATTTTGCCACTGCACGAGATAATTGTTTTCTACACCATTCAAAGAATTTGTAAGGAACATTAAGATAGAGACCAAGAAACCTGTCTCTTAAATCAGTAAACAAAGGACATACAAATAAAGATGTTTTTCATCCTCATCCACATTCAAACAATATGGGCAAAATCTTGCGACGGGATTTTCACAAAATCTCTCAGTATTGTTTCTTATAGGTAGTACCCCAAGTCTTGTCTGTGTCAAAGCCACTCTAAAGCAAAAGATGTCTAGAAACTCAAAGTAAGGACTAATTCCGAAACCACACTGTAAAGATCTGTACAAGTCATATCTGTTTTTATCCCTAATTGATGCCGACCATTCTTGAACATACATGTCAACTAGCCTTTGTTTGAAAATTGGTAAAACACTCTTACGTCATCCACACCTTGCCGTAGCCATACATAATTAAATCCGGTGCTCCCTAGAATTTCTCTGATCCTTGTTACCCAGCACGTTATGCCCTGATCATCAAGGTTGACTTGCATAGATAAGCCTGTTTAGGCAATCTATTTCAAGCCCATATCTAATAATCTAAACCAATATTTCAATGCTTTCATGTATGAATTAATGTATAAGGGATGCCTGCTTAATTCTGAATATACAAGTTTATTAGGTGTTTTAAGTGGAACGCCAAGAATCTTTTGCAGGCTAATAAGTGTACTTTCTCAATGTGCTCTAAACGTTGCTACCCCATATTTCAACTGAGTACAGTAAAATTGGCTGGATTTTGGAATCAAAGATTTTGAGAATACCTCCCGAGACATTTCTTTGCAATTGTTAAACGCACGGCACAGAAGATAAAGTGCTTTCTTTGCCTTTGTTACCATGTGCTCTATTCCAAGATTCATACTAAGCATGGTAGTAAATGTGAAACCCAAGTAACAGTAGCTGTTGACTGTCTCGATTTCTTCACCATCATAATACCATTTTTCTCGTCTGCCTAGATAGCCTCCCTTCCTGAACACCATGACTTTAGTCTTAGATTTGTTAACATCTAATCTTAACCTACAACAACATGTTTTCAAAGAGTTTAGTTGTGCTTGTAGACCACCTGGTGTAGTAGAAATTAAAGCTACATCATCGGCAAAGAGCAAAATGAAGATCTCAATAAAACTAGGAAGCAGTTGCACTCCATGGACCCCCGTATCATTAATGTGGTTGGCCAGTTGGTTAATGAAGAGTGAAAACAGTGTTGGACTCAGTCCACATCCTTGTCTTACACCAACAGGGCAATAAAAAAACTCCGAAAATCTCCATTGCATCGTACACATGAAATGAGAGAATCATACATGGACTTCAGGCAACATAAAAATTTCCCCTGTATCCCTTCATTATACAGGGTTTGTAGTAATTTGTCATGGTGAACTGAATCAAATGCTTTTCTGAAATCCACAAGGCAACATAAAGTTTTCGACCTTTTGAACATAAACATCTCTGGACAATAGTGTATAAATTGAATATTTGATCAACCGTTGATATTTGTTTCTAAAACCAGCTTGATTTTCAACAATTATATTATTTTCCTCTAGCCACGAATACAGTCTCTGGTTCAGAATTGAAGTAAGCATTTACAAGTGACATTAATCAAAGATACACCTCTATAATTATCAGGGTCGTCTATATTCCCCTTTTTGAAAATAGGCACTACAATGGCTTTCGACCATTCATGTGGATACACGCCATTATCAAAATTTTGTTAAATAACACAGTGAGAAAGTTAACAATAGTTTGACCCGCTGTTTTTAGCATTTCTCCAATAATACCATCTGTGCCACTTGCTTTTCCACATTTAATTTCTTCAGTGCTTTTTTTCACTTCGTGGTGCGTATGAACCGATTCAGAGGATGCTCCTGTCCCTCTTTTATATCTGTTGGGGGATAAGTTTGGTTCACTGTATAACTTTCCTTTAAAGAAAACGTTTTCTGAAAGTGTTCAAACCAATTCTGTGTTGTTATAGTACCACTCATTCTCATTTCATTCCTCAGTCCAAACCTTTGAGACGGTTCCAGAATAAAGCTGAATTTTTTTACGTTAACACTTAGTTTTTCAGCCGTTTGCCTACGGTAACCTCGTTTTTTACATGTCAGTAGTTTCCTGTATATTTTTCTGCTTTCAGCATAGGACAATCTCATGTCTTTACATATACATTTTTTGTTAGATATCCTTAATTTTGTCTGTAACGTCAATTTTCCGTCATGGCATTTACATTTCCCCATCCGTTTGACTTTCGGAGCACTCGTAAGCGTCTTGTACATTCCTGTTTAACCTTTTTGCACTCCTCATCAAACCATTCAGATCTCTGAGATTGCTTCTTAGTAGACACTGTTTTCTGCATACACTTACCAGCTCTAAGCAGTATTGCGTAAACAAATCCATTGCTGAATCAACATCTTCATCAATCGTTCCATTGCTTCCTTTAACATAGTTATACCTTCGTAATCTTTAAGACAATCTTTATATTCATTTTCGTTGTCCACATTCCACACTATTTTTTCTCTACCGCTGTCTTTTAGGCAATTAGCATTCTGCATAGTTTCCTCATTCATGACCTTTGTGTACAGTGTTAGTTGTACGGGTGATCTGAGTTGATCAACTCTTTTACAATCAATCGTATGTCTGAGAGATAAGAGGGAAAATTACATGACATCAAAAAGTAGTCTATAACGCTTGACCCTTTTTCTGACACGTAAGTACAGCCAGAGTCACAATTCCATTTTTGAGGTACCGTTTACAATAAAACAGTCTGCAATTTTGCACAATTCAACAAGCTGTGTCCCAAAGAGATTCATTTCCATATCATCAGACTTTCTGGCAAAAGTATTTATGTCGGTTGCAGCACTGCCGACCGTCTGCTCAAAAATGTCGTCAATGTAATCAAAATTTCTATCTTCGGTGCGAGCATTTAAATCCCCACATAAACAGAATAAGAAAATCGTCGAATTTCTCATACAAATACATAATACATTCATCAAGTACTTCTATACCATATCCATCAACATTGCTTCTCCAGTAACTGGAATCATATGGTCGAATATAGGTTGAAATGAACATAACATCATAATCACAACCAAATAGCTCTTTTGATATTTTAGCACAACTACATCATCATTTTTAACTTGTATTGGGAAATGATTTAGAAAAACACTTTTTGACACACACCAAAATTCCTCCAGAATATCTCCCCTGCTTTGACAGTTTCTGAGCTTTGGAAATAAAAGAATCATATCTGAAAAAACAATTGAATCAAATCTTCTGAAATAAAAGTTTCGGTTAAACGTATGAAATCGTGGGTAGTCACAAAGTTAACAAATTCTGGATCATGTAACTTTTCATACAATCCACGCACGTTATAATTCAAAAAGCTGACGGATCTAGACATGTTTTGACCAGACAACACATTTGAACTGTTACACAAATAGCTGTTTTCCGGGCATTTTTCCTGTTTAGAAAAAGTACCTATTGTACCCCGTGCCCCTTCATGTACCCACTTGGATAGCATGACGCCCGGCCTACTTGTCATTTGTCTTTTAACTGACATTCAGGAGAGGGGCCTGTCTCTGTGTGCGTTTTCACTGCACCAGACCTGATCCTCTTAAACGCCTCCCTGATGCTACCCTGGCTGCCTTGGCTAACTGATCGTTGGTTGGTACTTCCCGTTCGTGTTACCACCCGGCTAACTTCCGCACTTTGCATTTGCTCGTGTGGTAGGACGAGAAAGTCTTTCTGTACCATTCCTAGAGGAATCTTTGCCCCCCCGCCTCGATCCGACCTTCAGCGGCGGCCTGCAGAGGTTGATCTCCAGCTCCGCTGTCACACATGCCGAAATCATTCTAGTTAAATCTGGAACTGACCGACTGGACGGAATGTCAGCCTGGACATCTGGTCCCATGGTATCTGCTGCTTCTTTTCCTCCTTTTGAGATGTCACTGTCCTCATCTGGTAGTCCTGCCTCTTGTCCCTTCAGGGCTGTCTCCTGGGTTATCATCCGGACACTGAGGTGTTGTCCTGTAGTCCTGCAATATATCAGCAGCAGCCGACCACGCTGCTTTTCCTCTGGATCATGATCGTCATCGCAGTTGAAGGACAGGTTTGCAACCATCACAGTGTCTGTTTGCTGATCATTACAGGAAGGCTGTTTCCTTTCATCTCGTCTTTGTTTGTTGTTTCTACTGGAATCCTTGTTTGACTTGTAGTATGTCTTCCATCCATATCGTATTTTGTTTTGTTTTCAATATTTGCTGTAGTAGCATGGTCCCATGTTTTTATTTTTTCCACTTCTTTCATCATCAGACGAAACTGCCTGTCTTGAATGAAACTGTTTTTTCTTCCCATTGTGACGATTCTTCGGTGTTCCGCTCCTGAAGCGTGCTGATGAAAAGGAGAACTCTGATTATCATGCCTTTCATAAGAGAGATACTCATTCATTGGGAGTCTTTTCGAGCTCGAAGAGTTTCTCAATGTTCTTTCTTTGTTCTTGGAAACATTATACGATGTTCGACCGTTTTTGACTGCTTGGCTGTAACTCATGTGTCCAGGCACTCACGTTGGTCTTCAGTTCTTTTTAAACACCACTTGATCTTCTATTATTCATATCTCTGTTTAAGTCATTGTGGTGTCTCTGATTCGCAGCCGAAGCCATGGGTCGTGGTATTCCTGGCCATTTCCTTGTTGAAAATCATGGTTTCTTTGCCCATTGCGGACGATCAGGGAAGTCTTTTGGGCCCAACCTTGAGAATATTCTTCCACCTGCAGTTTGCCCTTCCAGTAATATGCCCTCTTTCCTTGTTTGGTATGGAAGTCTATCATTTCTCTTTGCCTGGTGGTGAGTTCTGCAGAAATCCTGATGTTGTCTCTACGTAGCGATTCCCTCAGCTCTTGGTCTTGCAGAATGTCCAGTTTATACTGACCACCTGTGCATTGCACAACTATTGGTCTTGGTCTGTCTGCTGAGTCATTCTATTCCCCCACTCTGAATGCCGGTCAATATCATTGTGACTCCAATTTCTTCCATACGAATACTGGTTCAGAACATCAATGATTACAAACAGTTGTTGGAAATGTGTACGTACCCCCTTCTGGTATTCCTGTGAATCTCAAATTGCGGCCTTTCAGGTCTACTTCATTCTGATGGACCTGTTCCTCCAATCTGTCGTAGTCTTTGTATATCAGTTCAAAATTCTCGTTCACAACTGCAATATCTTCTATTGCAGCATTAATCTCCAACCTATTTCTCTCAGATGCATGTTTCAGTGATATTAATGTCGGTGTTGAGTTTTCCTATTGCCTCTGTTGAATTGTTGGAGATTGTGGCTAAGCATGTTACTGAGGTTACGGGCGTGTAAATTCATCATTTGTATCATCTGACTAAAGCGCCAGTCCATCATCTGTACCAGATTGCCACATCCATCACTTACGAAGAAGTCGTCATTTTCTCACAGTAGTATATTTGAAAGGAATAATGTTTCTCACACCGATGATAATTTGACAGCATGTTATTAGTCAGATCGTGTGCCTATTTCCAACATCGCAACACGAAGAAAAGAATTCCTTTAAAGCGCCTGTTTCCTTCAGTTTGTAAACACACCGTGCTATTCGCACGTGACACTGTCAACCAGTTGTAACACCTTCACTGTTCACACACCAAGGACACACTCAGCTGTCGTAAATCAATCACGTGCAAGTAGTACACTTTACAGCAACACTATCCGAAGTTTGAGCTGTACTCCAAGAAATCCCCTTCTTCATAATTCATTGTAAACTTAATGAAGCACATTAGCCTTGATCTTGATGAATCATTCAGAAAGTACCCAAATCACTCCAATTACCAAACCTTTAAGTTGCTCCATGCAAAGATTGCGACGATCACAACACTCCTAATATGTTAAAACCTCATTTTTAACAGACGCTCACAAATCGTGCCTGATCAGTTGATCTTCCGCCGGAGAGAGTGTAGGGGAGAAAGAGAGAGAGAGAGAGAGAGAGAGAGAGAGGAGAGAGAGAGAGAGAGGAGAGAGAGAGAGAGAGAGAGAGAAGAGAGGAGAGAGACAGACAGACAGACAGACAGACAGAGTCTATTCATCAGTTGGAATGTCTCGTTTTGTATTTTTTTCTACTCTCCACTCTCCCCTTATCTCCCAGTGTTTTTGTATCCATCCTGTTGAAGACAGTGGGGAAAGTGTCGTTTTTAGAAAACACACATTACTAAAACATTTTGACGCCCAACTGTATCACCAAAAGATGTGATAAATGAAAACATAGCAACAACGTAATGGCGTGCAATGAATTGGTGCTGCCACACATGTACTCATGCGTTAACAGGCAAACATTCACAAGAGGGCAACAAACAAAATCCAACAAAATCAACGTAAATGTGCGAGCCCAGTAAAGCACTGACAGCTTCTGTGTTCGTTTGCTTCCATCTCTTTTTCATCTTTTCTGGAGTTGTATCCTTTGGATGTGTTTTGTTAGGAGTTGGACAGCGGTAAAAAGCACATAAAACTGTAACGAGGCAGGAAAAAATCTGTGGGGGAGGGGGTTGAAAGGGAGAAGAGAGAGTGTGGTGGGTGAAAAGCAGGATGGGGGACGAAAGGGTGGGTGGGTGGGATGGTATAGGTAGAAGTGTACAGCGGGCGTCTCGTGTTCAGAAGCTATTAGCGACCCTATCAAACAAGTTGGGCATCTTGTTTTGTGCTTGCTTTCTCGTGCGGCGAATCCTTTGATCTCCGTTTCCTATTGAACCAGCGACGGCAGCAGACACAGAGTTGCAGCTGGAGGCAGAACCAGCGAGAAAAAAAAAACACTGACTACCAGACGCTGTGAGAGAATTTGACAGCTTTACCAACCACGTTTGACCTATACCGTGACCCACACAGTGACCCATACCATGATACGTATTAGTCCAAACGGTGTCCCAAAGAAAAATCCATCCCATTATAAGTATTGATTTATACCATGAACCACACTATTCCTGTGTTTAAAATGATCCATTGAAAATGAGAGGGGAGACATATCACTCTGATGTATATCCATTTCATCTGTTTATTTTTTCAACCAGAACACGTGAAAGAATTAAGGGAGGGCGTCTTGATGTAAACATCTTCATCTTATGTGACAAGAGAGGCTTCCATTAAAAAAAAGAAAAAGAAAAAGAAAGGTGAAACCAGGAAGGGCCTCAAGAGGCATCTGTAGAAAACACACAAGTTTGCGAAACAAGATGATGCAATAAAAACGATGTTTTTACGTTTGGACCAGTCTTCTGTACCAGTCCCAAACTGTCCAACCTTTCTTTCAGTTTCTTGTTTAATTTGACCAGTTCAGTCTTCGACTGTCTAAAATCTGTCACTTTTTTCTTTCAGAGTCTGAACTTTATCTTGTAGAACAGAAAACTTGTTATTTCCGTAATGTCTTGATTTTCTTATTTAAACTGTTTCAATGATACAACTATTTCATTAGGCCTGTTGATGTAGGTCCCTCTCCATGAACACATAACCGTCTATCTGAGTCATGTGTTCTTATTCAGATTCGTTCTGTTGGATCCACTGGTACTGGTGGAACGAGCCATAGGTCTGCTTAGCGGATCCAGGGTTCGATTCCACGTTACGAAGGTCAGCTCGTCCACACATCATCTGTCCGGCTCCTTATCTTCAATGCAGAGCATGTGATTCAGCCTTCGTCTTGGCGTGATGTAGCATGAAAGACATGAATGGGTTACACAGTCACTACATCTTGGTTCATACACTGTGTGTGGCTGGCCCGTATCTGCAGCAATTACTGGCCATCTCAATTTACAGTCACTGATGAGTGAAAACCGACTCTAAACACGCGACAATGTGAAAGCACGACTTACTCGTCAGAGAGAGAGAGAGAGAGGAGAGAGAGAGAGGAGAGAGAAGAGGAGAGAGAGATGAGGAGAGAGAGAGAGAGAGAGGAGAAGAGAGAGAGAGAGAGAGAGAGAGAGCTTAAGGAATGGAAGATAGACCTAGGGATCTGTTGTTTACAGCGGTGAAAACGGTCACTTTCCGGCGGCACTATCTGGACATCTGTTACTCTGGACATCTCTCCTTCCTCTGGTCATCTTCTCCTGTACTGGACATCTCCTGTCACCAAGCTGAAGAGGACTGGTCAACGCCTGCAGGTCAGTGACTGTCATTTTTGTCAACAGAGGTGTTTGACATCTCGCTGTGTTTGTTGTTGTTGTTGTTGTTGTTGTTGTTGTTGTTGTTGTTGTTGCTGTTGTTACTATTGTCATTATCATTACAATTACCATTATTATTATTACTATTATTATTATTATTATTATTATTATTATTATTATTATTATATTATTATTATCATCATCATCATCATCATCATTATTATTATCATCATCATCATTATTGTTGTTGCTGTTGTTCTTATTATCATTATTGTTGTTGTTTCATTCGCTTTTCTTCTTTAATTTTTGGCTCTGTTCGTTTGTCCTGTCTCTTCCTGGCTCTGTTCTTTTGTCTCTGTCTCTTTCCTGCTCTGTTCGTTTGTCTCTGTCTCTTCTGGCTCTGTCCTTATTGTCTCTGTCTCTTTCTGGCTCTGTCCTTTTGTCTCTGTCTCTTCCTGGCTCTGTTCGTTTGTCTCTGTCTCTTTCTGGCTCGTCCTTTTGTCTCTGTCTCTTCCTGGCTCTGTTCGATTGTCTCTGTCTCTTCCTGGCTCTGTTCGTTTGTCCTCTGTCTCTTCATGGCTCTGTCCTTTTGTCTCTGTCTCTTCCTGGCTCTGTTTCGTTTGTCTCTGTCTCTTCCTGGCTCTGTCCTTTTGTCTCTGTCTCTTCCTGGCTCTGCTCGTTTGTCTCTGTCTCTGTTCGTTGTCTCGTCTCTTCCTGGCTCTGTTCGTTTGTCTCTGTCTCTTCCTGGCTCTGTCCTTTTGTCTCTGTCTCTTTCTGGCTCTGTCCTTTGTCTCTGTCTCTTCCTGGCTCTGTTCGTTTGTCTCTGTCTCTTTCTGGCTCTGTCCTTTTGTCTCTGTCTCTTCCTGGCTCTGTTCGTTTGTCTCTGTCTCTTCCTGGCTCTGTTCGTTTGTCTCTGTCTCTCCTGGCTCTGTTCTTTTGTCTCTGTCTCTCCTGGCTCTGTTCGTTTGTCTCTGTCTCTTCTGGCTCTGTCCTTTTGTCTCTGTCTCTTCCTGGCTCTGCTCGTTTGTCTCTGTCTCTGTTCGTTTGTCTCTGTCTCTTCTGCTCTGTTCTTTTGTCTCTGTCTCTTCCTGCTCTGTTCGTTTGTCTCTGTCTCTTCTGGCTCTGTTCTTTGTCTCTGTCTCTTCCTGGCTCTGTCCTTTTGTCTCTGTCTCTTCCTGGCTCTGTTCGTTTGTCTCTGTCTCTTCCTGCTCTGTTCGTTTGTCTCTGTCTCTTCCTGGCTCTATTCGTTTGTCTCTGGTCTCTTCCTGGCTCTGTTCTTTTGTCTCTGTCTCTTCCTGGCTCTGTTCGTTTGTCTCTGTCTCTTCCTGGCTCTGTCCTTTTGTCTCTGTCTCTTCCTGGCTCTGTTCGTTTGTCTCTGTCCTTCCTGGCTCTGTTCGTTTGTCTCTGTCTCTTCCTGGCTCTGTTCGTTTGTCTCTGTCTCTTCCTGGCTCTGTTCTTTTGTCTCTGTCTCTTCCTGGCTCTGTCCTTTTTTGTCTCTGTCTCTTCCTGGCTCTGTTCTTTTGTCTCTGTCTCTTCCTGGCTCTGTTCTTTTGTCTCTGTCTCTTCCTGGCTCTGTCCTTTTGTCTCTGTCTCTTCCTGGCTCTGTTCTTTTGTCTCTGTCTCTTCCTGGCTCTGTTCGTTTGTCTCTGTCTCTTCTGGCTCTGTTCGTTTGTCTCTGTCTCTTCCTGGCTCTGTTCTTTTGTCTCTGTCTCTTCCTGGCTCTGTCCTTTTGTCTCTTTTTCTCTTCTGGCTCTGTTCGTTTGTCTCTGTCTCTTCCTGGCTCTGTTCGTTTGTCTCTGTCTCTTCCTGCTCTGTTCGTTTGTCTCTGTTCTCTTTGGCTCTGTCGTTTGTCTCTGTCTCTTTCTGGCTCTGTTCGTTTGTCTCTGTCTCTTCTGGCTCTGTTCGTTTGTCTCTGTCTCTTCCTGGCTCTGTCCTTTTGTCTCTGTCTCTTCCTGGCTCTGTCCTTTTGTCTCTGTCTCTTTCTGGCTCTGTTCGTTTGTCTCTGTCTCTTTCTGGCTCTGTTCGTTTGTCTCTGTCTCTTTCTGGCTCTGTCCTTTTGTCTCTGTCTCTTCCTGGCTCTGTTCGTTTGTCTCTGTCTCTTTTTGGCTCTGTTCGTTTGTCTCTGTCTCTTTCTGGCTCTGTTCGTTTGTCTCTGTCTCTTTCTGGCTCTGTTCGTTTGTCTCTGTCTCTTTTAGATTGAGTGATGAGTAAATGAGTGCGTGAATGATGTGAGAGACCGAGTGATTAAGGAGGGATTTTGATGAGTGAGTGATGAGTAAGTGAGAGAGAGAATCAGTGAACGAGTGAGTTAGAAAGAAGAGAGGCAGAACGTGAAAAGGGGGGGGGGGGGGAAGAAGAGAAAGGAAGCGAGGAAACGGAGGAGAAGAAGAAGAAGAACGAAAGAGAAGAAGGGAAGATAGGAAGAAGAAGCAAAGATAAGAAGAAGGAGAGGAGGAGGAGGAGGGGGAGAGGAGAGAGAAGTAGAAGAGAGGAAAGAAGAAGAAGGAGGAAAGACAGACAGACAGACAGACGACAGAGAGGTGGGATGAAAAGCAGAGAGAGAAGAGAGAGAGAGAGAGAAGAGAGAGAGAGAGAGAGAGGAGGAGGAGAGAGAGAGAGAGAGAGAGAGAGAGAGAGAGACGAGAGAGAGAGAGAGAGAGAGAGAGGGAGAGAGAGAGAGAGAGAGAGAGAGAGAGGAAAGGAGAGAGAGAAAGAGAGAGAGAGAGAAGAGAGAGAGGAGAGAGAAGAGAGAGAGAGAGAGAGAGAGTAGAGGTCATCATTTACTACTGAAAGACGACAACAGTGTTTTAGTCCTCTTTCTCTGTGTATTAAATGGAGTGGCTGCTTAATTAATTCTAGAAGACACAATAACACTCGGTACTAAGCTGGAAAGGAGTTCCCCAATCGAACTCACTGCATCAACAGAGCGATTTGCGTGGAAGGGAACCCTAAACGTCGATGAGGTAACTGGTAATGCTCTTTCTAACGCCCAGTCAGAACAGGTAAGAGGAAGAAAGAGAGCAATTCCAAGTGCGTTACACCCATTGCTCTATCTCCCCCCTAAAGCGAAGTCTTTTTGTTGCCCCTCTTTAACTGCAGAAGAAGGAAAACGAACGAGGAACGCACGTGCACGCACGCACGTCACACTCACGCGCTTGCCTGCACGGAAACAGCATGAAAGAGAGAGAGAGAGAGGAGAGAGAGAGAGAGAAGAGAGAGAGGAGAGAGAGAAGAGAGAGAGAGAGAGAGAGAGACAGAGAGAGAGAGAGAGAGAGAGAGGTCATACTCGGACACGCAAACATCACCTTGCTCCAGTCGATCTCGACATTTTTTTCTCAGAATAGAGATGAGCAAGGAAGGAAGTGACGCATACCGTCCTAAAATTGGTGATGATGGGACTTTTATTGAATGGGTATCGATCGAGGGAATTGCTAGAGTGGAATAGATTGAAGAAACTGCTTGACTAGAAATGGACTGAGGGAACTGTTGATGGGGAAAGTGAAAAAAAAGAAGAAAAGAAAAGAATGAAAGGAATGATGGGATTTAAGTCCTACCTACATGTAGCTCCCAAGAACAGGTTATTCCCAGACGAAGTACGGAGGGAGGGAAAAAAGTCACCGAGTTCCCTTACAATAGAAAATTAAAAGCCCCAAACCCTGTCTTAAAATACAACGATAAAAGCAAGATAACCTCCCTTGGAACAGGAAGAGAAAAACCCTGTATATTTCTATAAATAAAGCGACAAATGCGCGATACGTTTTCTTAAAATAGAGAGAGTTCAGCCAGTTCCCCAAAAATTCAAAGGGAAAGACCCTGAAGGTTCCTTTACAATATAAAAAAGCTCCATAGATTCTCTTACAATGGAAACGGAAAAGCCTGATAGGTTCTCATAAAATAAACCAGAAAAGCTCAGCAGGTTTGCTTAATTTAAAAAAAGACATTTTTCCTTTAAGCTGAAAAAAGAAAGCTTGATTTACAAAAAATGCTAAAAAGGTTATTTTGAGATTTAAAAAAAATGAAAACCTGAGAGCTTCTTTAAAAATAAAATGAAAAACAAAACAAAGCGAATACGTTTCTTAAAATTGAAAGAAAAAGACTGATAAGTGTTCTTAAAATAGTACAGAAAACAGTGAGTGAACTGTTTAGTCTGGTAGCCGTTATACAAAAAAAACTTAGAAGGTCCGTCTGAAATGAAAAGAGAACATCCCAATGTGTTCCCTTAAATTAGAAAGGGAACAGACCGATACGTTTCCTTAACATAAAAAGAAGGAAAAAAACCCGATAGGAACTCTTAAACAGAAAGAGAAAGACTTGATATAATCTATTGAAATAGAGAATGAAAAAGAAAGGCAAAAATCCGATAGGTTTCTGTAAATTAGAAACAGTCAAATAGATTCCCTTAAAACAAAAAGAGGAACGCCCGATATATTCATTTGAAATATTAAGGATCACGCAAGACGTTCCTTACAAACAAAATTTAAGAGGGGAAACAGAAACGGACAGACACGCCGCCATTTTGCCGTGATAGGCGGCGTCTCGGATTACCCCCTTATTTGTGGAAGAAGAGCTTTCAGAAGAGCTTAAGGCACCATAGGCTTTAACGGCAAAATTGAAACCACACAGTGGAGCTTCACCTTCTGGAGAAATGCGTCTCCGAGTGTGTTGCTCAAATTTCCTGACCTGCTGTGGAGGTGTCTGTATCTCTCGGGCCTGGTTGACACCAGGATATGTTATGAAATTAGGTGTTGAGTAAAAATTAGGTGTTGAGTAACGTCCTTTCTGGTAGTCTCTGACCAGAATGCAACTTCATGGAATCAACTCCATCATCCTCATTAGCATCAGTACATGTAAAAAAACAAAAAAATTCCAAATTCTGTGGCCCTTCAAGTCCTGATCTTGTTTGGACCTAAATTTAGATTTGCTCTTCCTCTCTATGCACTTGATGAGTTCATGCCAAGGTCATCGCGGTGAGTTCATGCCAAGGTCATCGCGGTGAGTTCATGCCGAGGTCATCGTGGTGAGTTCATGCTGAGGTCATGGCGGTGAGTTCATGCCGAGGTCATGGCGGTGAGTTCATGCCGAGGTCATCGTGGTGAGTTCATGCCGAGGTCATGGCGGTGAGTTCATGCCAAGGTCATGGCGGTGAGTTCATGCCGAGGTCATCGTGGTGAGTTCATGCCGAGGTCATGGCGGTGAGTTCATGCCGAGGTCATGGCGGTGAGTTCATGCCGAGGTCATGGCGGTGAGTTCATGCCGAGGTCATCGTGGTGAGTTCATGCCGAGGTCATCGTGGTGAGTTCATGCCGAGGTCATGGCGGTCGGCCATTTCATAGGGATGCTTACTCACTCTACCTCTGCGATTTATCGACGTCATGTAGGGGTCTTTGGTAGTGTCTCCCTTAGAGTGGATTACCTCTGCGATTTATCGTCGTCATGTAGGGGTCTTTGGTAGTGTCTCCCTTAGAGTGGATTACCTCTGCGATTTATCGTCGTCATGTAGGGGTCTTTGGTAGTGTCTCCCTTAGAGTGGATTACCTCTGCGATTTATCGTCGTCATGTAGGGGTCTTTGGTAGTGTCTCCCTCACAGTGGATTAGAACAGGCATTGAGGAGCACCACCGAAGTCACGCGGCAGCAGTGCAGTGCCTCATCTACTGGGCTGCATCTTAATGACTCAATATTGACTGCTCCTTGGGGACTAATGGCGCCGGAGCAGCGGCATGACAGGCTAGAATATGGCTATTAACAGGAAGCTGGAATATGGCTATTAACAGGAAGCTGGAATATGGCTATTGACAGGAAGCTGGAATATGGATATTAACAGGAAGCTGGAGTATGGCTATTAACAGGAAGCTAGAATATATTAACAGGAAGCTGGAATATGGCTATTGACAGGAAGCTAGAATATATTAACAGGAAGCTGGAGTATGGCTATTAACAGGAAGCTGGAGTATGGCTATTGACAGGAAGCTGGAGTATGGCTATTGACAGGAAGCTGGAGTATGGCTATTGACAGGAAGCTAGAATATATTAACAGGAAGCTGGAGTATGGCTATTAACCGGAAGCTAGAATATATTAACAGGAAGCTGGAGTATGGCTATTAACCGGAAGCTAGAATATATTAACAGGAAGCTGGAGTATGGTTATTAACAGGAAGCTGGAGTATGGCTATTAACAGGAAGCTGGAATAAACAGCGAGGAGGTTAAGTCATTCTTTCTTTCTTTCTTTGTTTCTGCGTACGCAGGCTGATGCTCCTGTGGACACTGCCTGTATAGACAGGCAGTGGAGGTTTCTGTGTATGACCGTTTTATCCCGCCATTAAGGCAGCCATACTCCATCTTCTGGGAAGGTGCATGCTATGTGTAACGTGTCATCCATACCAACGGCCAAACTGGCCATCTCTTCCGAAAGTTGGTGATGGGATTTTACGTGTGTGCAAGATTTGTGCGTATGTTCACACACGGAACCTCAGTTTATAGTCTCATTCGAAGGACTGTATGGGGAATGGAGTCAGAACCAATGTTATCTTTGAGGCCCCCGGTTAAGTCAATGAAATGGCATGGAACATAAGACGGCACGAAAACCCCCCCCATTCCAAATCAGGTTCTTGAAATAACAGAGAAAACGTATAGTGGGTTCCCTTACAATAGAGAAAACCCACAGGGCACTGTAAACTAGAAAAACGAAAGTATAGAAGGTTCTCTATAAGCAGAAAGAGGAAAGTTTAGGGGTAGCACTAACGTACTTTAATTAGAAATGCCCGCATTTCCTTTCTCAATCGGGCAATAATACAGGATAAACAAAATAACAAAATAAAAAGAGAAAAGCTTTTACTTTTAGAGTCTCTCTCTCTCTCTCTCTCTCTCTCTCTCTCTCTCTCTCTCTCTCTCTCTCTCTCTCTCTCTCTCTCTCTCTCTCTCTCTCTCTCTCTCTCTCTCTCTCTCTCTCAGGAACGCAGAAGAATCTCACGACCCAGTTCAAATATTTGGAACATCAATTGTTCCGACGCAGACAAGATTTATTTTCGTTTTATTGAGAGCCGTTGTTTGAATGTCTTTTTTTCGCCCAAATGGGCCTGCTATTAAGTTGATCAGACGGAAAAAAAAAAGCACCCAAGGCAGAGAGACCGGTTATTTCTCGGATGACCTCGTCAACGGAACAATAAGAAAGCGCACACACTAAGAAACAAGTGCGCAATAGGACAGGAAATGCAGTGAGACAGGTCGACATCATCCAAATAGGAATGTTTTCAGTCACAGTATAGGTCATGTGTTGTACTGTGCTTTAGTTATGATCACCATAAAGGTGAACATTGTTAAAAAGAAATGCAGGAAGACCATTGTACATTGCTATGCTTCATCAAAAACCTGTAATAGAAAGGAACAGTTAAGTAGGGGAATCATCCCTTAAAATACGTTCGTTAACTGCTAAAAGTCTGAAGCAGAAATAAAACAAACCAAGAAAACTGTATACACAAGGTGGATCAAAAATACAGCCAAAGTTTGTCGTAAGATAGTCATGTGAAAACATGAACCCCTTCAATGTCAACATTTGGCATCCATTTTTAAGCTGCACGTTCTCTTGTCAGAAGCATGTACTTTTTCCTGTGTAAGTAGATTCATTTTTACCTGTGTCTACACGAGATCCTCTTCGTTAGTCGACGGAGACCATCTGTACTTGTGTTCAAACTAGGCTCATCTTTGCTCCTATATAGTAGACTACACTCAGTTTGACTCCTGTCGAAACTAGACCCATCTATAGCTCTGTCCAAACGTTATGCATTTAAAAAAGGCTCGATTTTACTAGTTTTCAACTAGATTTTTCTGCTCGTATTTCTGCTAGACGCGTCTCTATCTTTATTTCAAACAAGCTCATTTCTATTTGTATCTCAACTAGACCAATCTTTTCATTGGTTTAAATTGTATTCATATTTTCTTTTGTTTCAACAAGATTCATTTTGACGCACATTTCCTGTAACTCATGGATGGATGGAATTGCACAAAAGGTTTATTTCATTTGACAGTGATCGGCAAGCTGGAAGAAATGTATAGTATAATGGTAACGCACAGATAACACGAGAAAGTAGGTCTATTTGCAAAATATTCAACCACAATATGAAGTCTCCAAATTGTTCATGTTTGTGAAAACACAACTAACCCCTGTCCAGGTTGTAAATCAAATGCCACTGAACAAGAAGGCCCATTCTAATTCTGACATTTTACATCAGGTTCCTGTATTTAGTAGAGAGAGAGAGAGAGAGGAGAAGAGAGAGAGGAGAGAGAGAGGAGAGAGAGAGAGAGAGAGAGAGAGAGAGAGAGGTGGTGTGTGTGTGTGTGTGTGTGTGTGTGTGTGCGTGTGCGTGTGCGTGTGTGTGTGTGTGTGTGTGTGTGTGTGTGTGTGTGTAAAAGATACATTCGCTGAAAAGTGACATTAGCGAATGCATCCGTAAATATTTTGGACTCTCTGAAGACTGGTTGAGGTTTACAAGTTGTACCCCATATACGCAAAACGAGACTGGCGGATAGGCGAAAGGAGACAAAGAGTCAAGCTCTGAAAGGGCCACCAAGGGTGGCGGCACCAGCAGAGTGCAGACAAAACAGGAATAGACAAATCGGACCGGCTCTGTCTGCCATGTGTGTAGCAAGGTTGTGTTTTGTGGTTGTAAACTCCTGGCATGTTTACTGTAAGAGTAAGAAGATGAAGCTATAACTTCATAATGCCAATAAAACTATAGGAAAAATAGTGAATCTCTCTCTCTCTCTCTCTCTCTCTCTCTCTCTCTCTCTCTCTCTCTCTCTCTCTCTCTCTCTCTCTCTCTCTCTCTCTGATTTGATATCTCATTATCAAAATGAGACAAACAGACTTGTAAAGCAAGCGCTTGTTAAATTCAGGTTTGGAGTGAGTAACATGAAATTGCATTCATTCTGATACAAACATTGTAGAGATGTACAATTAATTTGTCCCATGTGCAATAATAACCAAGAAGATGAAATCCATTATAGTTTGTGTTGCCCGCTCCTCAGTGACCTTCGACGTGATCTCATACCGCTCAAATACTAGAGAGAGCCAGATGCTTTTAGATATACATTGTTGCCTTCAAAGAATCCCAAAATAGTAAAACAGTTTGCAATATTTCTTTACCTAGCTTTTAAACGTAGAGATGTAACTGTGAGCGAGTAGACATGCTGGAATGAAGATGACTGATAAAATGATGGTAAGATACCCGAGGTCTAATTTATAACTTTGTACGTCCTTGGTTCTGAGCTGGTTTATGTTGTTTGCCTCTTTTGCAATATAAAAGTGTACGCTTGTTTCTTTTCTATTTTCTTCTTGAAATGTCTTTGACTAATTCGTTATTACTGTTCAGCCATTTGTTAAGGCCTAGATGCTAAACGAATAAACCATTTATGTCATGTCATGTCATGTTCTCTCTCTCTCTCTCTCTCTCTCTCTCTCTCTCCTCTCTCTCTCTCTCTCTCTCTCTCCTCTCTCTCTCTCTCTCTCTCTCTCTGATTGTTCAGTTATCAATTATTCTCCTTCAGTCAATGACTCAGACATGGAAAAAATTATCGCATGAAGCTCAATATCTCCTTTTGTCTCTGTCCACGTTGATGTTTATTTATCTATAGTATGGTCAGTGTGAAACATCTGAAAAACAGACAGATAGATAGACAGACAGACAGACAGACAGACAGACAGACAGAGGCAAAGGGTGTCACAGACAGTCTGGTTATTACTGGAATTACATGCCTGACTGGTTGCACGTGCTGCCACCTTGTGACAGCGAAGTGACGCAGCGAGGGAGGCACCAGCCATCATCTGCCTGACAGCTTCACACGCTAGGCATCAGTCGGCCGTCTGACCCCCATGACACACAACAAAGAATGGCCTTCAGGATGGAGAGAGGGGTGGGCAGCTATAGCTGATGAGGTTTTGTCATTAATTAATTCATTCATTAGTGTGTGTGTGTGTGTGTGTGTGTGTGTGTGTGTGTGTGTGTGTGTGTGTGTGTGTGTGTGTGTGTGTGTGTGTGTGTGTGTGTGTGTGTGTGTGTGTGTGTGTGTGTGTGTGTGTGTGTGTGTGTGTGTGTGTGTGTGTGTGTGACTTTCTTACTTCATTTTTTTCCTTTTTTATTTGTTTCTCTTCCCCTCCATTGTTCAATATTCTTTTCTTTTCTTTATCTCTCTTTTTATTTTTTTCCATTCGTTCTCGGTGTTTCCCGTTCTTTACTTCTTTCAATACTTCGTTTTTTTTCCACTTTTTCTTTCTCTTTTTTTCCCCTATCGCTCTTATGCTTGTTCTTTTCTTTCTCTTATTTCCCACATGTTTCTTTCATTTTTTCTGTATGTTTAATCTTTTTTTTGTGTGTGTGTGTGGTCCTTTTATTTATTGTTTATTCTAATTCTTTCTTTCTGTCGTAATTATTTGTTGTAGCTTTTTTTTTTCTTCTTTTTTTTCATGTGTTATTTCTTTTTCATTTTTTATTTCTTCCTTCTTTCTCTCTACCTACTGTTCTTCAGTTCTCTTTTTTGTCATTTCGTGCTGTTTTTATTTTTCACTTTTTTTGCCCTGTCTCCTTTGCTTCTTTTTTTTTTGTACTTTCGCAAATTTTCTTTCCCATTCGTTATTTTGGGGTCAAATTTTTTTTTTTTTCTTTTTTTTTCTTTTTATTTCCCCTTTTTTTCCTTTTTTTCCTTCTCCCCTTCTTTACTTCTTTACCCCCCCCCTTTTAAAAAAAATCTTCTTTTCCCTTCCTCTCTTTTCTTCTCTCTCCTCTCTCTCTCCTCTCTCCTCTCTCCTCTCCATTTTCTCCCCCTCTCTCCCCTCAACCACTTTCATGCCATTTCAATTTCGGTTGCCTCGGGGTTCAGCCCTTAGGACCAATATTTTTTTAAAAAATTTTTTACAAAAACAATCTCCCCTTTACTTTTCCTCTTCTTGTGAACTTTTGCGATGACACCCCCTTTACACAATAAAGGAAAAAATGCAAATGAATGGGGCGGATTTACAAAATGACTTGACAGGCCCCTAAAAGGGGGACAAAACCAAAATCATTTTGGAAATTTCCCAACCAAAAAAATCTAAATTAAAGTTAATACAACAAGGCAAAAGCGAAAAAAATATCAAAGATAACAAAAGGGAAATTTAAAGATCATGATAACGTATTAGATGAAGAAAGTTCCACAAACTACAATTCTTATTATCCCCCAATAATTTCCCCTTGGGAATCAGCTTTCGACGTATCAAAAAAATATCAAAAAAAAGTCTTTCAGCTTAATAAATTTCAAACTTTTTTTGGGATCAAAAACCCCGGGAAATTATTTTTTCTTTCTTATATTCAAAGCATGGGGGATTATGCTTAAAACCTTTGGGTTTACCCATAAAGCCCCCTTTAAAGGGGAGGGGAAAGTCTCTACAACGCCTCCCCCAAACTTATACTTCTTAAACCCTTCGTCCCCGAAATAAGGATTATAAAGAACTAAACATCTTCCCTTTTTTTAATTTTAAAAATGTATCTTGAACAAAGCTGCCCAAAAATTTTTAAAAGTTTAAAGAAAAACCCTTTGGGCACCATTCTATCTCCGAGAAAATTTCCCCGGGACGGGGTTTTCGTCCCAAAAGCCCAAAAATTTATCCCCGTCCAAGAACTGATCTCTTTTTTACAACTTTTATCTATTCAGGGGGAAAATTTAAAGGAATGAAACCCCAGAATACATAAAAAAAAAAAAATTTTTTATTACTTTCAAAAAAGCAAAACCACAGATATTTAAGGGAAAAGTTAAAAATGGTTGATTTCTTTCATTTAGACCTAAATTTAAAATGATACAATATTTACCTTCTTTTTTAAACCCTCTCTCTCTCCCTCTCTCCCTCTCTCTCTCTCTCTCCCCTCCCTCCCCCTTCCTCTCCCCATCCTAATCTCTCTCTTCTCTCTTCTCTTCTCTTTTCCCCCAACCTCTCCTCTCTCTTTTTTACGACCTTCTATTTTAATGTTAAAGGGCCATCCTTGCTTTCTGCCTCCCGTTTCCCTTTCTCCCTCCCCGGGGTCCTCCAGCAGTTTTTTTGTTAACTCTCTCCCCCTCACCCCCTCTCCCCCAACCCCTCTCCACCCTCTCTCTACTCTCTCTCTCCTCTCTCCCCTCTCTCTCCCTCCCCCTTTATGCCCCCCCCCCACCAAAACCTACCCCTTCTGTCTGTTTTTCACTCTTGAAACATTGGTTTGTTGCTTTTGGTTTTAATTTTTTTAAGTTTTAACTTTTCTTTTTTTTTTCCCCCTTTTCTTTTGGGCCCCCAACCCAAAAAATAAAAATTCTTTTTTCCTTCTCCCTCCCTCTTTTCCTTCCCCCTTCACTTCTTTTCTCTCTCTTTTCCCCTCTCTTTTCCCCTTTTCCCCCTCTCCCCTTCTCTTCTCCCCCTCATCACTCTCTCTCCTCTCCCTCTCTCCCCCCCAACTTTTCCTCTCTCTCCCCTCCCCTTTTCCTTTTCCTTTTTTTTTTCCTTTTCCTTGTTTTTGCAAACTTCCCCTTGAGGGTCCCCCCCCCCAACCCCCCACCCCCCCCTCGGGGCGAGGTGAACCTTTTTGTCTTTTCAATACCCCCTCCCTTTCATTGAAAACTGCAGTTTTTGACGTTAGGTTTTTTTTTGTTTTTTTTTAAAGCGGGCAGGGTCGGAGAAAATCCATGCGTTCTTGAAGCCTGAAATTCCATGCTACAGGAACACTCGCCTGTCGGGAACCGGCAGCACTGTGGTGTCGCCTGACAATCAAGAACAAGACAACATATTCAGCTTAAAATCCCAAATGAGGTTTGATGAAGCCCAAGTACAATGAGTTTTCAATTTTTTTTTTCGAAAAAATAAATCCTGACAGAAAACTTAAAAGGGAAAAAAACATTTAATCCTTTCAATGAAATTGATAGCTAACGTTTTTCCCGACAGAAACCCAAAATGAAAGGGAGACCCAAAATTTTTAAAAAAAAAACCCCAAAAAACAAAAACCAAAAAGGGGAACTCTTTTTCCCATTATAATAAAATTTCAACGCCCAAAACTCCAAAGGAATTTGGGCTTATTTTGTTAAATGCATTTTAAAAGCCCAACAGGAACCAAGCCCTAAGCGTTTTCCCCAACACTCGTTTAAAAAACGGGGTTAAAATTTGGTTTTCCGCTAAGTCCACTGGCGCCTTGGGCTTTGTGCAAAAAGAAAGGGGGGAAATGATACCCCCCCCCCAATTCTTTTACCCGCTGGTGAAACATTGCTTCCACCCTAAGAAAACGAAGAAGAAGGGGGGGAAAAGGGGAAGAAGAAGAAGGAAAAGGGAAGGAAGAGAAGAAGGGGAAGGGTTAAAAAAAGAACCCGAAAAAGCGAAGGGAAAAAAAAAGAAGGAAAGGGGAAAAGAAAGAGAGGGGAAAAAGGGGGGCCCCCCCCGGGAAGGGAAGAAAGGGAAAAAGAAAAGAAGAAAGAAGAAGAAGAAGAAGAAGAAAAAAAGAAAAAGGAAGAAAGAAAAAGAAAAAAAAAGAAGAAGGAAGAAGAAGAAGAAAAAGAAGGGGGAAAAGAAAGAAGAAAAAAAAGAAAAAGAAGAAGAAGCAGAAGCAGAAGAGGGAAACAGAAAAAAGGAAAAACAAAAAAAGAAAAAAGAAAAAAAGAAGAAGAAAAAGAAGAAGAAAAGAAGAAGAAGAAGAAGAAAGAAGAAGAAAAAAATTCGGGCAAAACCCCCATGTAACAAGATCACAAACCGTCAACAAAGGTTCCCAAATGCATCGCCAAAAACTTGGCTTTTGTTATTTCTTATTGTTTTTGTTTTCACTCCTTTTTGCTCCGGGAAACAGGGAAAAGCACGGAAGTTATCATCAACATAATTATTATTTTTCA
>CM031600.1:104002580-104005605 GCA_018398815.1 Conus ventricosus
AGGAGAGAGAGAGGAGAGAGAGAGAGAGAGGAGAGAGAGAGAGATAGAGAGAGAGAGAGAGAGAGAGAGAGAAAAGAGAGAGAGAGATGAGAGAGAGAGAGAGAGAGAGAGAGAGAGTCGTAACGTAAAGGAAGTCAACAGATTACAAGCGAAGGAGATCACAAACACTCTTGAACACACACCAACATACACGCCCGCACATAAACTCAAGCACACACAGGCATGAAAAGACACTCAAACACACATTCCTTTTTCCCTCCCTGTCCCTTCCCGTCTGACATACACACGCGCGCATGCGCGTGCACACACAACACCAACACACCACACACACACACACACACACACACACACACACACACACACACACACACACACACACACACACACACACACCACACCAGGGGGTGGGGCGGGGGAGATGAAAATAGGTGTGAAAGCCCAGAGATGCGCGGAGTAAGGGATGGAAAAGAAACAGTTAAAAAACCCTCGCTCTTTCTACCAATCGCTACGAAAGTTACAGAACTCGCCGAAAACCTATCCCCAGATATGCATTTCTGTTGGCAAATAAAATTTACGCGAGCAGATGTCTCCTGACCCCAGACTGAGTCATGTTCACGGTCAGGAGCAACACCAACCCCCAGCCGCTGGTAAAGAGGGTCCATAGGACTCTGTGTGTGTGTGTGTGTGTGTGTGTGTGTGTGTGTGGTGTGTGTGTTGTCTCACTACTTCGCCCTTTCTCTTCTCAATTTCCGTTTTGTTTTGATTTTTGATTTTTTCATTCTTTTTCTTCTTCTTCTTCTTCTTCTCCAAACCCGAGCCTTCTCCCTCACCCCTCCCCTTTATATCTCTAAATCATTTCATTCCTTTGTTTTTTCTCCTGTGTGTGTGTGTGTGTGTGTGTGTGTGTGTGTGTGTGGTGTGTGTGTGTGTGTGTGTGGGGTGTGTGTGGTGTGTGTGTGGTGTGTGTTGTGTGTGTTGTGTGTGTGTGCGTGTTGATGCTGCATCCACTTTGACAGAGTGAGAGACAAAATGGCTCTCAGGAGAATAGTTGTATCGTGTTGATCTTTGTTCTTCGAGTTTCTCCTTGTTTACTCCCTAGTTCTTTACAGTGCACAATGTCATGACAAAGATATGTGCAATTACGAAACATCTGTTCATTTGTGTTTGTACATTTGCTTATGCACGCGCACTGGAGCGATGATGCTTTCGTGTGCGCATGCGCACGCGCGGTCCCAAATGTTTTGTTTGGATTCTGCTAGGGAAAAATAAAGGGACAAGGGGTCAACAGCCATGCATGAAGCTACACTGGCTCTTTTAGATTTTGTCTGAATTCGGCGAACGATACGAACGTCCTTAAAAAAAAAAAAGCCACGCAAAAAAAAAAAAAAAAAAAAGCTGCAATGCCTGTTTCAGATCGTGTTTGAATTCGGCGGACGGCACGAACGTTTATGCTACCTACAAAACGTTCCAAACCCATGTATGATTGTTTGTTTCCATGGCATTGAAAGCGACATAACAACAAAAATCTGGCATTGAAGGCAGTTGCGAGGCGGGTGCATTGCAGAATTCGGGGAGACACTGTGTGGTATGTAGCGTGGCCATAGGAGAGGTAAGGACATACCATCAGGCACATCTGTCAGTCTTTTTTCCTGATTGGCCTCAAGAGCCCCAGTCTCCCTCGTTACAGGTCTACTTCCTTTTCGTTATTCCCATCGCTGCCGAAGATCTTGTACCTTTTTCTTCTTTTGTTCGCTCCCCCCCCCCCCCCCCCCCTCCACCACACCCCCTTCCCTGTCCGATATGAGGGGCATTTTTTTTCTGCTTTTTTTCTCTCTTTCTTTTTTTATTTGTATATGGTACTTTTTTTTATCATAGACTACAGCGGGAAGGAGGCCGCTTAGAGGACAGATCATTACAGAGGATAGATCATTACAGAGGACAGATCATTACAGAGGATAGATCAGGGTAGAAATGTTCTCCCCGATGGAAGAGAAAGGAGGTGAGGCAAAAAATGAACCACGAGGGAAAACGAACCTTCTTGAACGTATGCTGACTTACTTTTTTTTTCCTTTCTTATTTTTTTTGCGATTGCGCGCGCGCGCACACACAACACACACACACACACACACACATACACTCCTTGCTGTCCCACTTTCCTGGCCTCGCCAACCCCCATCCCCCCGACTCCTTCCCTTCCTTCCACATCTCCTGCAATGGAAAGTCAGTGCAAGTATTCACAGGTGATGCCAATCGATGAAGACAGCTGTTTCTGAATTTTCTTTACTTCCGTGGGTCTGTTTTCTTTTGATCGGGCTTCCCTTCTGGTTTTCTTTTGATCTCTCACACTGTACTGGAAGATTTTGTAAAGTCACCATTCTTGTCTGCACAGATCAGCTTTTCGTTTTGTGCACCTTTGGTGTGTGTGTATTGTGGTGTGTGTGTGTGTGCGTGTGAGTGTGAATTTGATATATATATTTTATATAATATTATATATAATATTGAATTATAAACAAAGCTTGCTCTTATGTCTTAGATTGAAGAAAATAGGGGGAAATAAGCATTCAAAATCTGCAGTGGTAGATGATTCTGCCTAAACTAACAGTAATTGCTTGAGTGGGTGAATGGGGAAAAATAAAATAAATGCTTCTCAAAATGAGCCTTCAGCAAACTATAGTCTCTCCCCCTATTTCTCAATCTAAGACATAAGAGCAAGCTTTGTTTATAATTCAACATTTCCTGCAGTCATATGCAACACCAAGCTGCTCTGTAAATTGCTGGAACGGTGCTCGGTACATATCCTTGGAATTTATTAGTTTGTTGTATAATAATATATATATATATAATATATATATATATATATATATATATATATATATAATATTAATATATATATAAAACAAAGAGCAAGCTTTGTTTATAATTCAATTAAACTTTTTTATAATTCTATATATATAAATATATATATTTTAACATATTATATATATAAAATATATATATATATATAAAATAATATAAAAATATAATT
>CM031600.1:104006605-104021605 GCA_018398815.1 Conus ventricosus
TTCTCATGGACGAAACCACAAGCCCGGAAATGCCGGAAACCGGAATTCCATCTCCCGTTTGTTCGGAGATCCTAAAATGTCTTGGTCAATTTTACCCCCCCCCCACCCCACCCCCGAATGTTTCGGTAAAACTGTGTCCCGATAACTCCGTCCGATCAGGTTTTTCTTTTCCAAAATGATCATTCCTTCGTACATTTAAAATGTTAGTAACGGCGCACCGCCAAAAAAAAACTTAGACAAACGAATGACAAGAATCACGGAAGAAGACCTAAGAGGTCGAAACGCGTCGTGTTTTGTCTTGTAGAGAACAGCATTTTACCAATTCTAACTCACTTGCTCCTCCACCAAGTTTTTGGGCGAAAGTGGCCCAAAAGCCGCCTTTTCTGTTCTTGACAAGTAAGACTTCAATAACCAAAAAATAACGATTATCTACAAACAAACATACTGTGTAGGGTTATCCGTTTTTAATACTAATTTACTAAACTTTTCAGATTTTAGTTTTGCTTAATCCTGTGTTTTTCCCGGTCATTTTCAAAACATCATTTTCGCGCAAACATTCTTCAAATGAGTCTCGGTCTTTCATGTGAAATAACACTACAGTCTTTAACTGTTCTCTAAAGTTTTTAAAACCGAGTTATATTTCTGGCATAAAATCCACACACTTATCCCATCGTGTCTTCCGCTGAAAGCCAGCTTTGACAAAGTGTTTCTCTTTTTAACTATATTCTTTTTCTGCCGAACAGTCATCTATAATAAAGAGTGTCTGCGTTCCTTCAAACACTTTATAAAAGCATTCTAAACACTCACTCAGTTTAGTGCTAGGATTAACTAAATATACGTCATTGTCTGTCCATATAAACCTTCTATCATGATATGCTTTGTTCTTTTAAGTGTTGGACAGAAAATCACAATATGATCAAAATTATAGCGATAAACTGTTTGTAATAGTCTAGGACAAATATTGTTTTTCCACAACCAGTCTGCCCACAAATCATTGAACAATGAGGGGATTTTATCATAAAGTTTAACTGCTCCATAGTTTTATAACAGAATTTAATCTAATCCAGTTATTATTTTTATCATACTCTCCGTCAAAACTTGTTCAGTATACTCTAAAACCCTACGAGGCCTAAATGTGTAAGATTATCCAATTCAGGTCTGTAAGCTTGATTTCTAATTAAGTCAAAAACAATGGATTTTGTTGCTTGTTGTTATGTTCTTAATATCCTTCACCAATTGTGACAGAACGACGATGGTAACGTTTAAGGGTTTCACGTCTAAGTTTTGCCAGCTAATATTAATTCTTTTATAAGGTCATCACTAACGCCCACAACACCCATCCCTTCCACATCTTTAAAGACAGAAATTTTCAAATTTCATTGTGAACGTGTCTCCTAATTTTCTGCTTGGAAAGCACTGTAATTTTGTAGAAGCTTTTTTTTACCCACTTGATTTTTTTCAGTGGAGGATGTACTGTTTTTCCATACCGGCGTTATTTCAATTTCTTTCGACTATTGTTCGTCGGCATAAGACTTACATGTAAAGGGCCAGAGTTGAATGCTTTCTGAAACTTTTTGAGGCTAAATATGTAAATGGCTTATGAATTCAAATTTTATTTCCCATTTCTCAATATGGTTCTAAGTGCCATTTGAGTCGGTTTTCGAACAATTTTATATTCATCTGGCCAACATTAATTTGCTGTAGATTGCGCAGTTGTTCTATTTAAGGAAACTTTTTGCTGTCGCAACCTCTTTGCGTTTATTAATCACCATCTTTTAGTGTACTCAAAACCCTACCAAAGGCTATCCTTCACCGTTTGTTCAAGTCGCAACATCTGCAAGGTCTTTTAATTCTAAGGTTATAACACTACAGGCGGCTCTAATGTAACTCCTGATTCTTCTGGCCCACCGTGACATTATTTTTTAGTACCGTCTTTTTCTTATTTCCCAAAACAATGTGAGTTTATCACATTTCAGCAACTTTCCCCGCTTTGTCTTTGATTTTTATATTCACTGACTCCGACCCTCCACAAACTATTTTTAAAACTGTAAATTAGGGAATTGTATTAATTCATAATCGCAATATGCAGCTTTCTGATGAAGAGTCTTAAAACAGTGAGGGGCCTTCCATATATAAGTTTTCATCAGTGCTCAGCTCATCCAAATGGAACATAGAGTAATGAATGTAATGCAGGATCGAGCGGATTTTTCTCCCTCAAAGTAGTTTTGTTTGGTGTACTCTAAATTTATAATTGTTAGCTGCAAAGGCCTAAATTTTAGCATAGCTCTTTATCAAAATAGTAACCCCCTTTTCTTCAGGCTTGAATGTTAAAACATTGTTTTTTAGATTTGCATTGTAAGTTGAGAGTAATGTCGAAGTTACTCATTGCTTCTTTTAGTGAGCAAAACCCGGAATAACCATCCGGTATTGTTACTGGCTTAATTCAGGCCCTGTTTTGTCAACTTTTAGAACCTTATTATTCTCTTGCTTTGCTTATATTAAAACCATACGACTTTGTAGAATATTTCATGGAGCGCGACCGTTCTGGTTCCGCATACGTTATTAATCGCATGTTCTAAAAAACAAGGGCGGTCTTGAGTTGATATTGTTACAACCATTTTTTAAACAATTTAAAAATGAGTGCATTCAATATACTGATGCCCCCACTCTTCTGTTGGGGCCGCACTTACAATCTTAAAAATAGAACAACTGACACTCGAATTTCTGTGACCCGACTGACACCTTTCATAAAAAGGTAAGTACTCCATTAAACAGATATCTTAAAACCCCCTATTAAAAACGACTACATTGCGAAAGTGTGGTTTAGTATCGATGCGTTTTATCGAACCAGCTAAACTTTGCTCTGTGTTTGTGCATCAACTGGTGTGGCGGTGTCGTCTGCTGGATCACTTTCATCATCCTATCCTTTGGTTAGGTCAGGTAAGATTTTCATTTATTAACCTTTCAGACGTATTTTTGACTGGACCTGCAAGCACCATTACCAAATGACAAACCGTTTAATCCATTGTAACAGAATAGGACTGAAGGCTCTTTTGAACGAATCTGTAACGAAATTCATATTAACTCAGACAGACTTTAGGCAAAAGTTGGCGCAATCATGGCATAGGCACCCTTCATATTGGGGACGTGAACAGAAAAATATAACTATGACGGAATCCTCCTTCCACATTTTCTCTTCAGGCACAGCTGTTACCTCGGGTCCATAGAGCAAGAGCATAAAACAGTGGAACAAATTATCTT
Organism: Conus ventricosus; assembly: GCA_018398815.1. Lineage (NCBI taxonomy): Eukaryota > Metazoa > Mollusca > Gastropoda > Neogastropoda > Conidae > Conus > Conus ventricosus. The sequence goes on from CM031600.1 coordinate 104,009,867, forward strand.
CGACACTTCTAAGGGCCTAACTAAAGAAGAATGAACGAATAACTGACTCTATTCGTACTTACGTTTGGTGTTTGCTAGTTCACAAGCACAGGCAAGACGAGCATAACGGATCCTTCTACTGGGCTTTGTATGCACAAAAACAATACTTAGCAAATTTAGAGGATGCCATTAATTCTACAGTCGATTTACCTTCAAGTATTAAAGGTACAAAAAATGTTTTACAATTCGCAAGATCGAAAGTAGACTGTGCCGTTGGCACTGGGTTTATAACATGCTACCTTCAGTCTCAGACTCCAGGTAGGAACAATAATAAACTACAACAATGAAATTCTCGTTGCAGGAAATGACGAAGTGACGGACAAAACGACATAAAATTCTGAAGCCAGTACTATTGCAAGCAGTAAAAAACAGATGACCCCCAAGAATAAGTCATCCACTCCCCGCGGGCCAAAGCCACAGGCATGAAGACTCAGCACAGTCGCGACTCTGTTCGCCGAGGACATGAATATGAAAAGACTGACCCAAACGCTTGTTCTTGGACTAACTGGCCCTAGGATTACTTGGGTCTTTATCTTACTAAAAATTAACCAATATTAAGAGAACTAATGTCATAGTGCTTCGGCCATAAGCCACCTACTTTGCATTGCAGTAGACAAAAGCCAGCTGACAATACTCCAATATTCACTGGTAAGGCGTTCTATAGCTATACTGGCTATTTTTTTAATAAACCGCAAGATGATCAAGCTGTTTTTTTTTACCCATGAATTATCAGGGGGTGATGGGGGCGATCGGCAGGTGGAGGTAATGAACTTTGGCGCGCCGCCTGTAATAGCCAAACCCGTGTGCTTATTGCAAATCCTAAGGCTGTTATATCGCTTGCTAATGTGACTTCCTGCTCTCTAACCAGTGTTCTTATTCTTTCTGCTAGCGTTGTTCTTCATTATAAAATTTTTCGATAGATTCTCTTATTCTATCACTGAGGTTCGTAATTGGTCCGGTTAGTAGTTAGCGCTTCTAGTCTGCTGATCTTCTTGCTCAAGAATTTTTTAGGCTTTGGGCTCTTCTTTCTGTAATCTCCATGCCCTACGATGCGGTCGGTCAGTCTCAGGCGGTTTTTCTTTTTCTCTTTTTATATGCTCAATCTAGTTCACATAGTTTGCAAATTGTTTGTTAATTCGCTTTGATGGTTCTTAAAGCATGATCAAGGGCCGTTATTTCTCGGCATGGGTCAGCGGGTGAGTCGTGAATAGTCTTTAATGCTGTTTATTCTGAAAAAACTGGTTTTGCCTCTATCGCATGTATTAATTCGTCTGCCGAGTGAATTTATTTCTTTAAGTTCCATGTTTAGCATTTGGTTAGCTGTAGGGAGTTCTGCAGTGTGTTTTTGAGTTTAGCAGAACTGCATTCCCTATCTAATTTGGTTTAGTAATGCAGTCGATTTTGATCGCTCACACTGAGCCTTGTTAATTGTACTTTTTTTTAAAACTTTGAATGAGTCTGGTTTAGTGTAGTGAAACAAGTTGTCCTTGGTCGCTCCTCAACAAAACAAATGGTATCTTTTACTTCAATATCAATTAATAGGGTCCTATAACTTCGGGAGGGTTCTTGGCCTAAACTTTGGTATTAATGATCTGACTTACTTCTGTTATTCACGCCGCACTGAGGGGCGCCGAGCGGTGCGGTCTATTTAAAGGGAATCATTTCCTCACGTCGTCTCCAGGATCAAAAAATCTCATCATCTTCATCTTCAATGCCTGCCTGTTTTTTTTTATAATAATTACTTTGTTTTATTTTGAATTATAAAAAATGTCACCAGCATATGGCTCGATTCTTGACCCCAGGCCACGCCGTGCAGTCCTCGCATAAGGCGTGAGGGAAATAAGCGGAAATATACTGTCCAATATCCCATCTCTACTATTGATGGGATCAAAATTCTTACTGTCAAAAATTCGGACCTAGGGAGCGGATGAAGGATTGTGCCAGGCTCTGCGCGTCTTACATTCCAATAGTACTCGCTTCAACAACAGACACAAACAGCGGACAGTTGTCAGAATCTTGGGCGGGGCAATTGTAAGAAAAATTCTATAAAACTTGAGGGGCAAGAAAAAATATTCTTTACACAATGCAGACAACTTTTTAACCCTATTCTGTCTAAGGCTAACGGAAAGAAAGGGTGATCTTGCGTTTCAAGAATCGAAAATGAAGAAGCACTAAAACATAGAATATGGCGCTGAAGATACTAAAGCGGCAAAAAGTATGTAGCCGTTAAGTTTGCGTATGGAAATCGCTTTTCCATTCCTTAGATTTGAGTTGTTTTAATAACGCGCATGCACGCTACTTTCAAGGAGCATTACAAGACAGATTGTCATCTTGAACTAACTTTTAAAGATTAACAAACGCGGTTATCAAATCATCCAGACACCGAAGGCAAAGTACAGCATTTCTGACATTCGTTAGAGTTTGACTTATGTTAGCACCTCATTTAGCAAGGTGATGGCGCAACAATATCAGTCCAAAATTAGCAATATATTACGAAAGAGTGATCATCATACAACATATCCAGAATCCGGGCAGAGCCAGACACTCTCTGGACTTTTAGTTTTAGGTCGCAGCAGATCGCTTAAAAGGTATTTTATAGCTGTGTATGGAGCATGAAGAACCGTTCTCAGAGCAAGTGAAGTTTTTTAATCCTAAATAGCGAAAGTGCACTGTAGCATAGATGGTAGTCTAACCAAATCTACGCTAGCGGGCTTAGGACCTTTATCATCATTTTGGACGAATAAGAAATTGTTTGGGGTGGGAGGGGTAGAAGTCTAACAGCAGACCTTGTGTCTAAAGGATTTACAACTTCACCAATGTTAGCTAGATGATTATTTAACAACACAATACGGTTTCTGGATTGACTAAGGTCAACCGAGGATAATCAGTTGCATGGAAGCGGGGAGGAGGGAGAGAGAAATGTGAGAGAGTGAATAACACATTCAATTGATAAAGAAGAAAGAAGCCGATAAACCGCTTATGTCCATTTGTTTTTAATATATGATGCGCAGCTGACTCTGAATATTGAAAATAACCGATTAAACGATCTACATTAGTTAAATTATTTTTATTTATAAAAAGCATGTCTGTTCAGGTTTATCCAAATGTGCCCTACGCGCCGCCAAAGAAGAGATAGTAGAAAGAAAACCCTAGTATAAACACTTCAGATTAACCAATATTACACAATGCACAAAAACTAAGAGCAAGCCTTTCAAAATACAGCAAAAACCAAACGAAGGTATTCTGCTGCCTTTAATGCTGTTACATATATGTTAATACTGGGCCCCTCCACTATAAGCGCTATATCAGCAGAACGAGTGTTGGTCCTCTTCGCATCGGGCATAGGCGCACCCGCGGCTTTACCTTAGGAGGTTTGTCTTTAGCTCTCGGTCTATGTTCATAGTGTCGTGGGTGGCAAAAAATTAAACAACTAAACTCCAAAAGCACACAGCTATGGTTCAATCATAACGGCTAACTTAGTTCGTTTTAAACTGACAATAACTAAAGCGCTTGTGACCTCAAACATCAGGATGAAGAATTTAATCGTATCACAGGGCCGCTTTTTGCTGAATACAATAAGACACAAGTTTGATCTTCATCAGACAAAGGCGAGGACAAGTTTTTCTCAACAGCAGACCCCGCGCAGATTAAAAAAGGAATGCTTAACAAGTCAACGAGACATTAACCTCTGTTTCTAAACAGCTACAGTAACAACACCGAAGGGTTTATACTTTAGTTTATGAGTCCAAGCACAAAAAGACTGTGGATATTGTTCCGATTAATTATTTTTTTTTAAATTTAAATAAATATTTTGAGTTAGAAAAGAACACTCAACTGGCTAAGATATATGAAGGCAAGCGAATTGTTTGAAGGACTGCTTGGACGAGAGCGTTTATAAGAGCACTGAATGCTATTGATTTAGAAGGGTCTTGATCCAGCAAACGTTGCGGGCAAAGCGTTGTAAATTGCTATTTCTCAAGTTCAAGTAAACTAACAATAGGGGACCCGCCAGTTAAAAAGTAATGTTAGCTGTTTAATCTACTATATACCAATAAATGAAGAAAATCTAGAAGCAGTCTGGGTACTCAACTAACCAAACAACTATTCTTTTCATAACGACTTAACACCCGGTTGGGCGAAGAAACTGCTTGCACAGTTTGACGCTGCCGCTGAAGAAGCCAAATGAGAGGCTTGGTGGTCAGAGGGCGAAGTTATTGAGATTAGATTAAATAACAGGGTAAGTATGCACCGATTGTTGGAAATTCTTACATACCACTGACCTCGAGAGTTGGTAGCGAAAAGAGCAGTTTTCTAAACATAAAGATTCAGGGACAAACAAATGTTTTATGTGGTTGTGTTCTAGCAAGGCTGCATTATATCGCAAAAAACGCGAGAGAGTGTTTACCTATCGTCCTTACATCAATGATCTTAACTTTTGTGGGGGTCCTTTCCTGTTAGTGTCGACCAAATTGATTCGGTTTGCAGAAACAAAAACAAACCAATAACTGTTAATTGTATACACATGGGATGAGGCAACAAATCTACTGCCGATTAAAGTGACTAAGAACAGGCCCAAACAAATTGGCGAACCAGACAAAAATCATGTTGACTTCCAATGATGTTTTCACCAGCGGGGCTACCGCATACACATTAATACGAACAATGAGTAACTAATGCCGCTCTCAAAGATGGACACAAACAAGAATTCTGTAGAAAATGTTTAACAGAATGTCTCAGTTCAAGCCGGGAGCGGAACCATAAGGAAACATTGTAAAGTCTGTAGACTGTAATACCGAACTAATTACACCACCCACCGGTCTAAGTTAGCTTTTACGAACTGGAAACGGATGCAAATTCACCATATGTTGTTTACGCAGACTTGAACACTCAGTGTTCCATCTATGAGGGCCAGCGCACAAAAAAACTTCGAAAACGGTGCTTAATGAGTAATCATTCAAATTTGTTCATTTTGCTATCATCGTTGTCAGGACGGATGGGCGTTCAATCAAAGCCAAAAATTCTATAGAGGGCCAAATGCAGCAGAATATTTTTTGAACGCATGCAGCAAAGTGGCAATGACCTGTTTACTCATCTAAACTTATTGAAATCATAATGACCCTGAAGACCAAAACCAGTATGACTCAGCCACACATTGTTGGATTTGCGGTTTAGGTTTCTCATCATCCGACGCACGAGATCGACAGTAAGAGACCATGATCACATAGCGGAAGTTCAGAGGCGCAGCGACAGTAAAATGCAATCTTCAACTAACGTTAGATCCTAAGACATGGAAGCTGCCCCATCTTCTTTCACAACTTGCGAGGTTTACGACTCTCATTAAAAATGAAAGCAGTGGCACGATGCCTTCAGGGTGTCATGCATTGCACAGTCATCGGAAAAGTACCTGGCTTTATCTAAATAAACTGTCTTTTTATGACTTATGCAACACTGATGGGTCCTTAGAGTCACTGGCTATGTCCTTAAAGTCCTGCCCAATAACAGGAGAATTTTGACCAACTCTCGTAAGAAAGGGCGTTTATCTTATGAGTACATGAACAGTTGGGGAAAGGTTGATGAAGACACACTTCTCTAAAGGCGCGTTCCTTTTTCTAGTTCTTAGAGGGAAAGGACATCCAGTGGACTCTGTTACCAGCATGCTCAAGATGCGTGGCAGCAGTTAGAGGTGTAAAAAAACGATGGGGGACTATATGATTCATACTAGATGGTGATGTATGTTTGTTGGCGGAGTCTTTGAAAACTATAGAAAGCCCAGGCATGAAAACATCTATTTGCCTGGATCCCGCGATTAATTTCTGCGCCGGGATGAGTTGACGCTTTCTTAAAGTTATTACAGGAATACAGATTGATTTATTGTCTGACCTACACTAGATTCCGATGATTTGAAAACGGATTGCGTGGCGGAGGATAGTATGGTGCATCCTTACTGTAAAGCAAACAACAAATACTTGGACGACTATGATCCAAGTAAAAGGTCTAACTATCTCATGTATTTATATGCAAACAATCTGTACGGATGGGCAATGGCGCAATCACTTCCGTTACGCAACTTTAAAATGTACACAGGCGGTAATCCGAAAAATATTGAAAAGGCATTAAAGTGGTTGGGCAGTTTAACGCCTGATCAACAGCGTGGTTTCATTCTAGAAGTTGATTTAGAATATCCTCATGAACTCCATGACCTGCATAATGACTATCCATTAGCAGCAGAAAGTCTAAAGATGGATCCAAGAGAAGCCGCCTAAACTTGTGCCTAATCTTCGTGGCAAAAAAATTATGTCTGTCATTACAGACTTCTACAATTTTATTTAAGACATGGTTTGAAGTTGACAGCTGTTCATCGTATAATTGCTTTTGATCAAGAACAGTTCATGAAACCATACATCATGAAGAACACTGATCTTAGAACTAAATCCACAGATGCTTCAGAAAAAGACTTTTTCAAGCTGATGAACAACAGCTGTTTTGGAAAGACTATGGAGAATCCGCACAAGCGCAAAGATGTCAGATTGGTCACCAGAGAGAAACGAAGCAATTAAGCTGACTTCAAAACCTAATTATCAGGACTTCAGAAGATTTCATGATCAGCTTTTTGGCATAATGATGAAAAAAAAGAAAGTCAAATTAGACAAACCTGTATTTATTGGGTTTACTGTTTTTAGAATTATCAAAGCTTTTGATGTTAGAGTTTCTTTATGACTACTTTAAGCCCCTGTATCCTGAGTCCAGAGTACTTTACACAGATACAGATAGTTTTGTTATAGATATCCCTACTGAAGACATCTATAAAGACATGGAAACCGAAGTGGCTAAAGGACATGCGGGATGGTATGACACGTCCGATTATCCTAAAGATTTGCCTTTGCATTCAATTACTAATAAGAAGGTTTTAGGAAAGATGAAGGATGAATTATCTGGAAAGGTGATCAAGGAGTTTGTTGGTTTAAGGTCGAAAATGTACAGTATTTCGAGCCAGGAGAAAATCATTAAGAAAGCAAAGGGAATATCTCGCAGCGTTGTGCAGTCAAACATATCACATGACAACTACAAAGAAGCATTGTTTGGCAATAAGACTTTCCATCATGACAACGTAAAACTGCGATCTAATCTACATGAGATCAACACAACAGTTGTAACAAAGAAGTCGTTAGATAGAACAAACACAAAACGTGTGTTTGTTAATCCAGAGTTTTCATATGCAATCGGGCACTGGAGGACCGCATAAACAGGGGGGTTTATATTTTTCATCAACTTTTATTATAAGATCAATCATAGCTTCATCCAATTCATTTAAATCTTTTCTCATGTTTGCTTGATGCGTTCGAATTTTTTTTATTATTTCAAGATATTCTTTTCCCCAATTTGGGGGTTTGAGTTGTAGGCGATCTGGATGATTTAGCATGCATTGATTAATCCCCGAAAATGTTTCCTTAATAGCATTACACGCATGAAATGATTCCGTATCATTTTCAAGGTCTCTTCCTTTACCATTCTTGTTTCGTTCTGCACTTCCTTCTGAGCTTCCATTTTAAACTCAATATATTTACGTAAATTAATTAAAGCGGAACTGTGTCTGGTGGGATTATCTGCAGTTCTTCTTTCACAAAAGATCTTTGAGGAGCTGGTTGTTTTGTTGTGTCAGTTTCTCGTAAATAATACACGGGCGGATTCATCTTTACAATTCTTTTTATTTCATATGGATCAACACTCCAAACTGGATCTGTTGCCCTGATGCGAGTGTTCCCCTTCTGCTTCCCCGGTAAATAAAGGTACCTTACTTTCAAACCAAATGGTAATAGTTTGCCGGATGAAGTCTCTCCTTCAACAACATCTATTGTTTTTCTTTTGATTGCTTGTACTGGTTTTAGCCCTTTAAATTCTTCATTATTCATTGCGCGCAAAAACTGAGGGCAGTCTTCTAACCCATTCTGTGTTGCGAGAATTGTCAATAAGCTCTCTGTGATACTGGTAGGAAAAAAGTCTTTTGGATAACTGTTTGTTAAAGTTTTCGACTAAAGCTGTGATCTGTGAACTCCTGGAATGCCTCTTCTAATGGTAACTCTATGTTTTAACAACAATTGATTCACTTGCCCTTTAAATTCTTTTCCATCATCAACTTGAATCATGCGAGGGTAGTTAGCGGGCCTCGTTGGTATATTAGTTGTATGGCAACAGCAACAGCAGAAGCACTCTTTTGTGTTAATGGTTCCGCATCTTTGTATCTTGAAGCTATGTCAATGACTGTAAGCGCGTACTTAAATCTTTTTCGTCTAATCGTATCAGAGGGTAAATATAGAAGATCCATTTGATGGGTGTCGTTCGGTATTGCGTTCACAAAGTGTGGTCTCTGTATTCGTCTAGGCGCTGGTAAATAAATTTGCCAAATCGCTTGTTTAGATAACCATTCTTTTGCTGTTTGTTCACTAACCCCAGCTGCTTGGCTTAGCTTTTTAATTGCTGTTATTCCCTTCCAATATCCTTTGGGCGAATAATAGATTTTGTTCATTTTTTATTCAGCCAATATTATGTGCAACAAAATACACAACGGTCATACCAAGACAATAAACCCAATTTCTTGCATCTTTTGTTTTTCTGATGGTTGATAAAAGTCACTGATTTTGGTGGGGGCAATGTCTCGATTGGTTTGCCTGTTACAAGATAATATTGTTTTATTGCTTGATCAACATCTTTAAATGTGTAAGCTGCATGCCCCTGTTTTTCAGTGTGTTATTAATAAAATCTAACTGCTCATTCTCTGCTTTTCATAGCGATCTTGTGCTGCGGCTAGTTGCTCCACAGCTTTGTTATGTCTTTTTCTCTCGCCTTCATCTCGCAGTTTACTAAATGCGTAATTACTTCCACTAAAAGCGAGCGCATTAACCACAGCGCCGCCTATCATCATTACGAGTGAAGCCATTTTTATAAATGTATTTTTATTTACATTTTTATATTGTCTGGAATTATTCCTTGCTTAACTAGAAAATCTTTCGTGGCAAAACGAAGCTGCAATGATAGCAATCAGCTTTGCTGAATCCTCAAGTCTAGTTTGCCAAGATCTGCTGGCTTTATTTTTAACAGGCTTTTACCAAGCATTGAGTATCCTACACTTAGACCTCCAATAACAGCAGAATGGTATACAAGGTTAGCAACAGTTTTTTCGGTGCTCATTTTATAAAATAAAATAATTATAATTAATAAAAACATGAACAGTGATGATCTACTACAGCTACAAGGCAGCCTAAACCTTCCTGAACTTATGAATGACCAAGTTGATGGCCAAGCTGTTATGCCCCAAAAGGAGAGGCTGTATTCTTTGGCAGCATGTGGAAAAACAAAACAGTTCCTCGGAACTGAATTCAGCATTGAACAGATTCAACAGATGTCGCCACAAGACATTTTAAAGTATCATAACAGGTATGAAGCGCAGCTAGGGTCTAGAATGGTGAAAAGTGTGGGGCAAACGGTTCTTAGTTTGTACACTAAACTAGTCAGTAGATTTGCTCCATTGATTCTGAACAAGATCTTACGTATGATTAACGCAAGATCCAGTTTTAACAAAGTCATTAGAGTCTCTAGGATGTGATCTATACTACAAATTTGGAACATTGTTATCGCCATTAATCATGGGATTAATAACTTTTAATCATATAGATTTTATTTCCCTTCAAAATGAACGAGCTGGAAAATCAGCAGAATCAGAAAACACTGAATCAGGTGGAGAAAGTAACCAAGCCAGAAAATCAGCAGAAAACGCTGAATCAGGTGGAGACCATTAAAAATCCTGGGCGTGTTGAAGCAGGAAAAAAATTAGCAGAGTGGAACAGACAAAAAAAATTATGTTACAGAATATAACTCATAATGAAAACATAACACCGCCAACGCCAGAACAAGTTGATTCAATGCCAGCTATAAAAACTTATGTGATTCAAGGGCGCCAAGTCTTCATGGAATATTGAACTTAAAACTGTTGCCATTTTTGGCGCCCTTGCTGCTGCTGGGGGCGGTTATTACTGTTATAAAATATTAAAGAATGGCAGCCAAAACAAAAGCAATCAAAAAAAATCTGAACCACAAATACAGAAAACAACAGCACGCCAGAACCGTCAACAACAAAAGATCATTTTGATCCATTTTAATGCAATAATATTTTAAGACTTAATTTTAAATTTTTTAATAAAATAGATCATGGCGTATTATAAAATGATAAAGTCAATAAATAAAGACATGGAGTCTATAAAAGACATTTCAAGACCAGAATTGTAATCAATGCGGTTGCTTAGGATGTAAGAACTTCCTTAAGATCTATGCAGAGAACGCTGAGCAAGACATCCTCAACGATGACGCGTTTTTTGAGGCGTGTGTGTACTATATTAGACATCTACTATTTAAGATAAAAACATAGCTTGTATTTTTTTGATAATTATAAGATAACTTGAATACTTAAAGGATGACTTAGTTATGATCTTGAGGTGACTTAATCAGAACTTAGAAGTTACTTGATCAAGAACTTATTAAGAACTTGAAGTAACTTAATTAAAAACTTAATTAAGAACTTGGGGTGACTTAATTAAAAACTTAATTAAGAACTTGGGGCGACTTGGGGTAGGAGTGTGTGTGGTGTACACAGGGGGTGGGGTGGGAGGCGTGCGTGGGGTGGGGGTGGGGGGACGTGCGTGCGTGGGGTGGGGGTGGGGGGACGTGTGTGCGTGGGGGGGGGTGGGGGGACGTTGCGTGCGTGGGGGTAGGACAAACACACACACACAAACAAACAACAAACAAACAACAAACAAACACACAATAGACAGGACAGTGCTTGTGGGAAAGTGAAGGGGGCTTTTTGTTGTTCACACTTGAACGTCGTAAATTCAAGGCAGCCGCCGAAAGCACTTAACAAGTCCTGAATCAATAATCACAGCAATATATACAAAGTCATGGAGTGCTTGGTGGAAATTCAAGGCAGTCAACTCTAAAACAAAACCGACCGTACATGCATGAGCAGTACTATATTTAGAGTCACGTCAGTAGTAGGCCTGCAGTACTATATTTAGAGTCACGTCAGTGGGTAGGCCTGCAGTGGTCTTACAGCCGCGCGCACTGTTGCTTAAAAACGCCACACAACCCTGCCTCTAAACAAACCGACGCCTCAGTAGGTGGGGTAAAGGTGGGCTTTGTAGGTCAATCGGGCAGAGTTTGCCGATTGGCCTAGTTTTGTTGGGCGCTAGTAAAACTACCGCTGTGGAAGTGGCTCAATTATCCTTCCATGCAGGTTCTAACACGTCATGTGTATCATGCCCGGTGTAAGATGGGGGTCATTTCTTGAACAGTTTCAAAGGTTTTGGTTTTATCAAATGGATCAGAAGTCAGCTCACAAAGCTGTGTTTTCAAATATTTGTCAAGATCTTCAACTGAGAGTTCCGTTTTTGTTGAGGAAACAAAATGCTTCCTTTTGGCTTTGAGGGAGGAGAACAAGGCTCGCCACTTGCCATGGCCTCATGATAAGCAATGTATTTTTCCACAAGACGGCCTGTTGATCAGAAAGTTTTCCTTGCGAAAATACAACATTTCATCCATTTCTTGAGTAATATTAGTGTCACTTCCAGCACTGACAGAAGGCATTGAAACATCACTTCCATGACTCGCCATGTTTTTAACACACACAATTTCTAATGCTCGCCACACCAG
>CM031600.1:104026605-104046605 GCA_018398815.1 Conus ventricosus
TTGTTATATATATATATATATATATATATATATATATATATATATATATATATATATTATAATACATAAGAGCAAGCTTTGTTTATAATTCAATATATCTTTGTTTATAATTCAATATATATATATATATATATATATATATATATATATATATATATATTCAATTATAAACAAAGCTTACTCTTATGTCTTAGATTGAAGAAATAGGGGGGGGATAAGCATTCATATCTGCAGTGGGAGATTATTCTGCCTAACTAACAGTATGTGCTTGTGATGGTGAATGGGGGAAAATAAAATAAATGCTTCTCAAAATGAGCCTTGTGAAAGCTTATAGTCTCCAAGGGGAGACGATCTCCAATAGGGAGAAAACCCACTAACATATAACTCCTGGTCAGATTCCGATATTTCGAAACCTGATTGTTTCTCCTCAGTGACCGCGGAAAGTGGTAGTTTGACTCCTCTGCCTTTTCGGTTTTAAGAAGAATACTATCCCAGAAAAAGCTGGTGTGCAATACCGTTGTATGTTTGTTGAGTTTTCAAAAAACAAAACAACCAAAGGTGCCACCTAAGAAGCCAAAAAAAAAAAATCATGAAGAGCAAAATAAGCTACATTTTCTTGTGAAAAGTAGAAAATATAAAAAGATAACCTTTAGACACAAGTGCTGGGGAATTTGAAATTTTTTAAAATTTTTAAAAAGCAACCGCGAGAAAAATAAAAACCCAATGCTTTTCTCAACAACCCTTGCGGGGGGTTTTCCCCCCCAAACCTTCAGCAACTCCCCCCCTTTCCATCCCCCTCCTTTTTAACCCCCGTCCCTTCCCCCCCCTTTTTCAACGGCTCGCCCAAAATTTTTTTTTAAAAAATTTTTTAAATAAAAAAATTTTTCATAACCGTTTAATCAAGTTTTCTTATTTTAAAAAAAATTTTTTTTCATAAAAAGTCCATTAAAAAACCCCCTCCGGGAATCCCCCCACTTTAGGGTTTCCCCCCCTTGCTTTCCCGGGGCGTCCCCCCCCCCCCCCCTCTCCCAACCTTTTCCCTCCCCCCCGGGTTTTACCCCCCTTTTCGGGTTCCCCCCAAAACCCCCCCCCCCTTTTTTTCAAAACCCCCCCCCCCCCCCAAAAAAAAAAAAACCCTCACACGATAAAAATTATAACCCTTCCGTCAGGGCAGTCGGGAAAACCCAGGCAATTCTCTTTCCCAAAAAAGGTCCGCACCTTCCCTCAGGCACTGCTTCTTACAAAATATCAATTATAAACAATGTTCTCTATCTAATTAAATAGGGGATAACATTCATATCTAGGGCAATTTCTGTTACTAACATATTCTTGTTTTAATAAATAATAAATGCTTCTAAAATGATATATAATATATATATTAATAAAAATTTTTTTTAATATTATATTTATCTGCATGTCAAACTAATTATTTGTATTACATATACAATAATCAATCTAATCCTTTAATCATAGTAGAGATTATGGGAAAAGAAAACTCCAAACAAACCGATCAACGAACAAATAGACTTTCAATGGAGTGATCCTGTTTACGGTTATAGATCCTACAGAAATTGGGGTTAAGTCCCTCATGATGTGAGGTAAATCCCAAATGGTGAAAGGCCCAAAAATGGGGGGGAATAGATTCCCAAGGGGGACTTAAAGGGGTCCGCAAAGTGGTGAGGATAAGTCTGCATGATGGGGATTAATATCCGCGGGGTGGGTATTAGAGGTGCCTGAAAATGTAAAAAGGGGTGCCTTAAAGTGTGGGAGGGTAGAGGCCGAAATTTGAGTGGGGGGATAGAGGTGCTGCATGTGGTGGGAATAAGATGCCTAAATGATGGGAATATAGTCCTCATCTTATATAATCCTCATAGTTATATAGAGTCCTCAATATTGGGATATAGATCCTCATGAGTGGCGGAGGGAAAAGGATGCCGAAATTTGGACTAGAGATCCCTCATAGTGTGGGGTATACGATGCCGCAAATGGGGGAGGTATAGAGTGCCCCCATGAGTGGTGGGGTTAACGAGCCTGCAATGGTGGGGGAGGGTATAGAGGCCTGCAAGATGGGGGGTAGAGTGCCTGCAATGATGGGGGAGGATGACCTCCCAATGAGTGGGGGACGTATAGAGTGCCTGCAGGTGGGGGAGGGATAGAGGTGCCTGCAGAGTGGTGGCGGGTAAGAGTGCCTGATGAGTGTGGGGGTATAGGTGCCTGCAATGATGGTGGGAGGTGAGAAAAAAATTTTAAAAGCTTTCGGCGTTTTCAAACCCAGCGCTCCAATAGCCCTAACAACACCCCAACGCCCCCCACACCCCCCACACCCCCCCCCAAACCCCACCCAACCACCCCCCCCACCCCCCCCGGGACAAAAATTAGTTTGAAAGAGTGGGGGAGGTTTGAAGAGAAGCTGTTTGAGTTTGGGAGTGCGGGGATTTTTTCCCCGGAGGGGAAAAAAGAGGGTTCCCAATGTCGGCCGAAACGGGCTGAAAGAAGCGAGGTCAGAGAAGGCGAAGTGTCTGGAGGGTAAGTCGCAAATAGAGTGGGCCGGGCCATCATGCCTGTAGAGGGGAAAATTTACTTGATGCGTTTTCAACAGGCTGAAAAGGGTTTAAGCGGGAGAATGGGCGAGTTCGAGACAAGGCGAGCACTTTATTTTGGACTTTTGCAATTTCCCCCAAGGAGATTCGGCACCACAAAAACACACAACAAAATAAACAAACCCAAATTCTGTGCCCCAAACCCCGAAGGGCGCCAACTGATTCGCCGAGCTCAAGTGAGCACGGCAAAAAGAGAAACCTGTTTAAAAGGGTTCATCAAACCCAGATTTCGCACAGGAGAGTTGAGAAGAGTCCCAAAGTTGGCTGAAGAAAAGGATTGGGGAATGAGCCTTTTTAAGAAGATCGTTCAGTTTTGTCAGTTTACTGATTGGCAGCATCCATCCTTATGCAGAGAGCAAGCTTACGATCTTAAGGGAAGGGAAGATTCACCAGAATGTACATTTTGTCACAGGAAGCATTTGGTTTCCCATGAGGGCTCATGTCACCCAGGATGGTATATAAACAAACAGAATGGGCCAAGACAGAGCCTTGGGAAAACCCTAATTCAGTCAGCAGAGCGAAAAAACCATTCAACAGTTTGGGTCGACCAGAAGGAAAGAAAAAACCATGGCCAAGGGAAGAGAGATCCAAAAAGTATGTTGTCTGAGAGGTGGGATCTTATCAAGGCAGCGGACATCAAGAGAGAACCCATTGAATGACCATTATCAAGCAAAAGGGGAAATTATTTTCAGCAGAGCGTTCTGACCTGGGCGGGGGCCAAAGGCGGCCCCCCCGGGGTTTGGGTGGGGGCACCCCTAAAGAGGGGGGGCGGGCGGGGGCGGTTGGGGGGGAAGGGGGGCTCGGGGAGCCGGGGGAAAAAAGGGGGGGGGAACACACCCTGGTTGGCCTTACGGGGGGGGCGAGGGTCAGTGGTTTTGAAGTTGGAGCCCCTCCCCTTTCCATTACTTGGAAACCCCACAAGTTAAAACAGGTCGATATTTTAGTTTCGGTCAAGAATTTCCCCCAAAGTCACAACAGCATTTTCAGTCCAGGGGAAACAACCAAAGAGAGTTTTCCCCAAGTGTATAGCCAAACCCCTGCTGCAATTTTTGTGGGAGGGTTACAAGTTTTGATAAGCTTGGCAACATCTTTGCAACGCCCTGTCCCCCCTCGTCACCCCAAAACATGCGAAAAGAGATGGAATATCGTTTCGATGCCTGGCATCTCCGGAAAAGGGCCCTAATTTGCGGAAAAAGTCACAAAATTTTTGGGAATGTCGGGGGAAGATCCCAAGGGGAAGGGGGATGATTTGTTTCCCCCATGAGTGTATCATGACCCCTAAAAATTGCTCGTGTTTGCAGCTAAATAAATTTAGCATTAGAAGGCTGATTTTCTTTTTAACAATTCATTACAGCTTACAGAAATTCCAAATTTTTTGTTCCCCCAGGTTGCTTACCCTCCTTTCGGCCCTCTCTAACCCCTTTTACAATTAACCTTTGATCCCATATTGGGGAAAAGGTCCCTGCAAGAGTGGGGAAAGGTATAGGTCTTGAAATGTGGGGACTTATGAACCCAAAGGTGGAGTATAGAGGGCCTCCCAATAGTGGGAGGATAGAGTGCCAAATAGTGGTGGGAGGGTTTGTCCTGCAATGAGGTGGATACATCCGAATTGGGGGGGTTAGAGGTGCTCATAGGGGGGGGTATGCTACAAGATAGGGAAAAGGGTGTCCCCTAAAAATCAGCTAAAAATCCGACGGGACAGTAAACAAAAATAAGGCCATATCAACAATTACCCTTCAAAAAATTAGATTATTTTTTTTTTTCCCCATCGCTTCTTTTAAATTTAATATATTTTTTTATGTTTGCCTTTCCCCCCCCACGAAAAGAATGGTAAAATTTAAAATTTTTTTACTGTTATTTTGTTTCCCTTCTTTTTTCAAAGATTTTTTCAAAAACCCCAGGTTTTATTCTCAACATACCCCCTTTCTTCCCATTCTTGTAAGCGCTGAACCCAGAAACCCTTGCTTGTTTCCAACGACAAATTTTCCCGTTCTTCCAACCCCCCCCGTTGCCGACATAACTAAGAGTTAAGTACTGCCCTTTCATTTTCAACGACTGACGGAAGGAAGGGCCCTTGCCCAAACTTTCCCTTTTAAAAGCCGTGGCGATCCCCACGTCGGGGCACGGGTGGTTCTTTACCCCCTACTTTTTTCCCCCCCCCCGGGATTTGGTCTTTTCCCCGACTCTTTGGTAGATGCTACGATTAAGAATTCCCCTTTTAAAACTCCAGCGGGTTAACAACTAGCAAAAGTCTCAATTAACTTTGCACGTGCACGAAGTTACAAAAAACAAGGGCAGTAACATAACAAAACACACCAAAACCAGTTGCTCTCCCAATTCTTTTTCCCTAAACATTGCTGGCTCATTTTTTCCCTCCCCCATCTTACATCCCAATAAGATTTATCTTTTATTTCTTTCTTTAGGTCCTTTCAGGATTTCACCATTTGATTTTTGCCCATACGGTATCATTAAAACTTTCGGTTGGAATTCCACTATTCCATCTTTGTTTCTCTGTGCAAAAAACGGCCCTTTTGCTAAACATTAAAAAAAAGCAAAGTTTCGTGTCTGACAACAAAACCCCCGGACTCAATCCTCCAATTAAAAAAAACTCAACCCACAAGAGTGTCGCGGAGCAGTTCAAAGAAAGAAAAACCATTGCGAACAAAGCACTTGACTCAATTAACCACCCCCCACCACCGCGCCTCTACGCTGAGAGCGCCCCGGCCAACGCCCATGTCAGTTTCCCAAACCCCGACGACCCCTCGTCTGCTTGTTGTCCTTGGTTGTTTCCCCTTTTTTTCACTTGTCGGGTTTATTTTTGGAAATTGTTTGAGTTTGTTTCTCGAACATTGCAGGCACGGATATTTTTTTTTTACTTTTCTTTAAAACAGACGTGAAGCCTGTTAGGGCGAAGACTTCCCAGAAAAATTTCGCGGGTGCCCCGGGCAAACCCGGGGGAGGGGGAGGGGGCCAAAAAACTACAAAGGGGGTTTTTTCGGCGGGGCGTACAAGGCCCCCCCGCCGCCCCCCTTTCCCCCCCCCCCCCCGGATGGGAGGCACGAAAACCGCTAGTTGGGGGGGGGTTTTCCCCCTTTCCAGGCCCCGGAGCCCCCTGCCCGGCCCAAGGGGCGGGTTTAAAGGACTTGGGGGGCGGGGACTGGGCCCCGGGGTTGCCTGGAAAGCTACAAATGCAAGGTGGAAGAAACGCCACTGTTTTTTTTTTTTGACGCCACCAACCCCCCCCACCCCACAAAACCCCCCAAAACCCCCCCCCAACCCCCGCCGCGTTTTGGGGCGCCACCGCCCACCCCCCCATCCCCCCCCACCCCCCCCCCCCCCCCCAAAAACCGGCGGCCCCCGCCCGCTGCACCCCCCCCCCAAAACCCCCCCCCCCACCTTTTTTTCCCCTCATTTTTTCTTCTTTTTCCGTTTCTTTTTCTTCGTCCTCAACAAACATCGCAGGGATACGTAACGTGAAAACTCCTTACAGAGCAAAAACACAGACAGAAAACAAAAGAGACATCTGGGGGAAAGATGTTTTTTGGCCTTTCTTCTTTATGGTACGAACACCCCCTCCCTTTTACCCTTCCTTGCTCCCCACCACTCTCTCCCCTTTTACCCCCTCCTTGTTCCTCACCAGCTTGTGGACCTCTCTCTACCTTCATTCCATGTGGATTAGAGTGAGAGGTAGGCCTACGGGAGGCCAGGAGGGAGATATTGTTCTACTGTCTTTTCTGTCCTGTCTTTTCCTCATTCAATTGCTCTTTGTTTCTTGTTCGTCTTGGTAATTCACAGTCCCAGGATGGTTTTAAATGTCATGATTTTTTTTCTTTTTTCTGTCTTTTTCTTTCCTCTTTGGGTTTCTGTGATAACCAATTGTTGGTTTGCGTATGCCTACATATTTTATTTTACTTTATTGAAAGTTTTAATTCAAAAGTTGTTGGTAAAATTTGTTTGTAAAGGATTTTCATTGTAATTTCTGCACACGTTGCATATGACAAGGTTAAAACAAAACAACACTGAACGACCGCAGCAGTGCAGGGGAAATCATGCTGCATCCTACAGTCTGATATCGGTCGATCCTTCTGTAGTCTGAATTGACGATGCATCCTAACGTTGAATGATCGATGCCCCGATCGAATTGATCGTGCCTCCTATAGTCTGCTATTGTCGATGCCTGTAGTCTGATATTGATCGATGTTTTGATAGTCTGTATGATCGATGCCTCCTGATAGTCTGATATGATCGATCCTTGAATGCAAACGCTGGGCGTGACAGTGTGAATCAGGTGTGGCATATGGATGCTGATGGTGATGCGAATGGTGCTGATGGAGTAGCGAATTTGGGCCCAGGGGGGACTGTGCCATTGGAATCAAGGTGTGTCGATATGGGATCCTGAGAGTGAGCGGAATTGGTCGTGATGGGTGATGGGGAATTGGATGCGAGGGTGATGCGGATTGGATGCCTGATGGTGATGCGATTGGATGCCTGATGGGTGATGCGATTAGGCCCCGGGAGGGGGACTTGATGTGATCAAGGTGTGCGATATGGGATGCGGATGGAGTGATGCGGAGGATCGATGGAGTGATGCGGAATTGGATGCCTGTGGAGTGTGCGGAATTAGGCCACCAGAGATGGGGACTGTGCTTTGTGAATCAAGGTAGGCGATTGGGATGCCTGTGGGTGGCGGAATTAACCACCAGAGGAAGGGGCGTGGGGAGAGGGGGGGTGTGATGGGGTGAAAGAGAATGGAAGATGAGCAAGAACACAAATGTTATTACAAATACAACGAGTTCGACATGAAGAGTGTCTGGGTTTCTCTAATTTACTTCACTTGGTTCCACAAGTAAAGAAAAGACTGGTTCGGTTTTCCCTGATTCGATTTGATTTTCTCTTCAGCTATCTAAAATTGACGAATGTGACAACATTTCCTTGCCCGAGTCGTCAAACAAAATACGGTCCAAAATTTTCTCTATTTTCATTCTGGTGTGCCTATGCGCTTTTAAATAACACGGTTTAACGCTTAATGAGTAAATAAAAAAGTCACGTACTTGTGCGTTACGGTTTTAAATCGATTTGAATTTCTTTGATTTGGTCATGTAGAGAAGTTAATACTTCATTCACGACCCCATCTTTTTTGCACGAAAACCCCCCTTTTCACAACAATCTCTCCTTCTTTTGATTTAGCCAAAATTAACACCTGTTTTCTAACAAATTACCAGCAAAACCTCCAAAAACCGACTTGTCGTTACTTTAAAATGGGGTGTTTACGCACATAGTGGTTGATCGGAACCCGATATTACATTCCTAACGTTAACCCCGGATTCATGCGCGCTTACTTACTTAATTTTTTAATTGTTGTTTATTCTGGTTTAAAAATGAAGGCCGAAGAGCTACAGAGCTTTTAACTAAAATCGCCTAGGATCAACTAAAAATATATTTCGTTGTCCAAATAAACTTTTTTTTGTGTAAGCTTTTTGTGCTTAAGGTGTCAAAATTAAAAATGTGCTCGTAATGAAACCTGTTATGTTTGTACAAATCAAGTACAAAGGGACAGTTTTCCCAAAAGTAACCCTGCAATAAGAGAACAGTGCGGACTTTAGGCAGAAACTTCAAAATCCCATCGTTTTAATTGGTTATTTCTTCTGATTTTAATAAGCCGTCTTTACCCTTTTTCAAATGTTTAACTGAGCATCACAAACTTTAAAAACATGCATTTTTGTGCGTTTCCGTCTGTTTTTCTGTGAAAATTTATTTTATCCATCTTCCCTACCTTTCTCACTCCAAACAATCGTTGTCAAATGTGGATCTAAAACCCAGCCAACCCCTTTTTATTTTTTATTAATGTTTGGGAGTCTTACATCATAAAGGCGAAGGTTTTACATACACGATAACTGCGATTCTTTTGCCTACCCCCAGCGAAAAACTTTCTTATTTCATCAAATGCTGGGAGGTAAAAGTCCACGACTTGAATACAACGTAACTGCCATTAATCACAGTCAACCTTCTCAATTTTTGGATTATAAAACGCTTCGATTCTCTATGAAAAGGAGTTTGTTCCTTCAGAAAAAGAGCAAAATTCCTTTTAAAAACTTCAGAGATGATTTAGATGTTTAGAGAGTGTCTCGTTGTTTTTCAAATTTTTCTGTAGTGGAGGCAGAATCTTTCAAAATTAATAACCGTTTTACTTTTATACTGGGTTAAGATTTTTTGGGCCCGTTAGGGTTAGTAATAACATCAAACTCAAGAGAAATGCCCTGACAGTGTATTTGGCTAAAGGGTCTTCAGACAGAACAACAGAATCGTAGGATTAAATGTCAGTTCATAGGTAAGTTTTTTTTTTAGTGCGCCTTGGTAATATGGCATATGGTCTTTAACAGTTAAAAATCTAGAGGATGCAAAATCTGTTGCCAAATGCTTTCTGCAAACTGCCTCATCTTTAACATCATCCTTTGCATCCCCGTTTTAAACCCTGTGCTTGAGGCGTTTGAGCCTTTTTATCCCTGATAAATTTCTCTTTTCTTTCTTTTTTTAGCAGCATAGGTCAGAATAGAGGGCAAAAATGTCTGCCTCGTTGTACAAAGACTTCTTGCCTTCAGTTTGATTGCTATATGTTTAACAATAGCCTGCCTAAATTGGCAACAACAGTAGCATTAAGATCTGTCGATTAATATCTATTTGAATGATAGTTTAGCAGTGCCTGGCATTAAACATCCCAGCGCCAAGATCAGGGAACTTGACTATTAAAGCTTGTCCAGGCTGAACTGTTGATGGGTATTTACACTAATTACAGTCTGCCCTTTTACCTTTACGCATGAGGGTTCCTTCTCTCTTCTGTATGGATCGAGGTCCACAAAGGAAAGAGTTCATTTTTTTATAAACAAAAAAGAATAAAATAAAAAATAGGATGAAGATTATGACGTGCTGATCCTTCGAAGAAGAAGAAGATGAAACACAATTGGGGCCTTCAGTAGATGAAGAAATTGGAAGGAGCGGCAGTAGGCCAAGGAGTAGGATTACGTCAAATACGTTGCTAGATAGAATTGAATCATTTTAAAGACATATGGGTCGAGAGCAACCAGAAGCGTTAGGGTTTCCATTTTGGATAGATAAAGAAATCATTTTAATTATAGAACCAGTAAAAGGGGACTTGTGCGGGTTTTCTAAAAAACCGGACTCAACCCGTTTTAAAAACAAACAAATTCTTGGAAACTCCCTGTTGCTGACAAAGGAAAAAATTTAACTTTATGGAGATTTAAGCTCTGAGGCTGTTAGTCGTTTACAAAACATCGCGCAAAGGTTGCCAACACGATTGAAATAGAAATGACTCTTTTTCAGGTTTTTGGTCCAAGAAACGATGAAGCAAAAGAGAAATTGAGAGAGTTTAGTGAGGAGACACAATTAAAACAATTGACAAATTGAACTCGCTGAGCGTGAAATTGAGGCTCTTAGGAGTGGAAAAAGATAGGCTTAGGGGTGAACTTAATGGCCTTAAGGATGCTCTTAACTGTAAGGGAGGAAATAGCGCAAATCTAGGAAAACTTGGCGAGATAGAGAGGAGATGAAGAAGAAAAAAATAAGTGGCTGAATGAAATTAACAATTTAGGGCGAGAAGAAAAGGCTAGAATAAAAGAAGAACTTACAAAATTCAATGCTGAAAAGGGCGGCTAGGTTAGAAACGCTGTTACTAACAGAGCGCAGCTAAGCATCACAAACAAGCAGAATCAGAGAAACTATAAACAAAATATTTTTTGAAACACTACGCGGCAGAAAGAATAAGGACCCTGTTCAGAGAACAGGGGGTTACAATAGTTAGTATATTAACGCTGTGGTTGCTATCTCTACATCGTTTATGCTTTAACTGGCGTGCACCAAGAGGGCCAAATAGTGCCCCCACACCTCAGCCTGGTAAAAGTTGGATTAGAAAACAATTACATCATCTAGCAAACCTATTAAAAAAGTTAGCAGCCAAAGCGCTTGATGCTCTGCTGGCATTTAATTTGGCAGTTTTTGTTAGTTTGGGTTTTGTCTTCTATAGGCAAAGTTGCTGGTTAATGGCCGACCATCTGTGGACGTTAGGAGTGCTAGCTGTGGATTAATTTTTAGTGAAATAAAAGTATGGCTAATCCAGTAAAAGTTAAAACACAACAAGAGCTGTCGTTCGTAGTGTGGCTGTCGGGTTGAGGCACATCAACAGGTGGTGGGCTGCTTTCTGGCTGTGGGCTGTTTCTGGTTGTGGGTTGCTTATAACTGGTGGTGGATCGCTTTCTTCAAGGCTAGATTTCTTTTTTTAAAATGGA
This sequence comes from Conus ventricosus, assembly GCA_018398815.1. NCBI lineage: Eukaryota > Metazoa > Mollusca > Gastropoda > Neogastropoda > Conidae > Conus > Conus ventricosus. The sequence continues at coordinate 104,037,506 of CM031600.1, forward strand.
TGGAGCAGGCTTGTGTTTAAGCCTTGATTGTGCCCCAAGTTTTTGTCGTCTCCAGCTATGAGGATTTCATTATTATAATTCTGTATCATGCCAATCTGTAGTCTAAGGTCAGAGGGTAGCATGTATAATCCATGGCCTACAACCCAAAATCAACCTTTGACCTAGCATGTGCAAGAACGTTTGATACCTTTGTATGCTGGCAGGCAAATCAACAGCAGAGTTAATAGCATCTTCTAAATTGGCTAGAAATTGTTTTCTGGCGTCAAAGCTGTAGATTTGATCCACTATGCTAGACTTAGTCTGGCTTGTGCTCTATTGACACCAAACGTATGTCCTTATGGAGTCATTTTAATCTTTGCACTCTGGCATTGTTAAGCCTTCACTTTCATTTAAAGATAAAAAGTTGCCCCAAACATTTGGGTGTTTTTGTTCTATGGATCCAATCGAACTTGTTTGGGCTGGTTGAAAAGAGGTGTGGCCAGGCCAGTAGTCATAATTATATTCTCACGTTCGCCCCACAATGCAATGTGCCAACCCATGATTGCGGGCTAACTTTTGTCTAAAATCAGTTGAAGGATTAATTAAATTCGTTGCAGATTTTTCATATGCATTATTGCCCTTTGGCTTTTAAATGGATTAAACGCGTTTGTCGCTTGAAGGGCACTTGTAGTTCAGTTAGTATTCGTCTGTACTGGTAATAAACATGAAAGTTTTATACTGCCTTACTAAGAGGGTTGGGGTGGTTTAAATGGTTTGCATATGAAACACCACAGCCAGTAGTTTTCGCAGGTAAATGGCAAAATTTAACTGAATTGGAAAAAACGCCATAGGGCGAGATGGGCCATGCTGATGGCACTCTGGGCACTCTTTATTGGCGGATTTAAAAATTTAGTTAGTGGTTTACAAGTCTGACTTGAAAGCATATGATTCATCTACTGCAATGGTTAGTAAACTGAAGTCCAAAGATTTGGGGTTTTAAACGCTCCTACATGTAAGTGGCCTTTCGTTATATTAAAAGGTTCCATTTTAAATAGTTTTTAAAATAGTTATAAAAAAGATGCACATTATTTTAAACCCAAAAAACAAACGTGTGTTCTTAACGTATCCAATTGTCAATTGGCGCGGGAATTATAGAGTTGCCCTTTAAAAAAACGGGTTTAAAGTTAAGTGGTTTAAATATCTGAAGGGGCTCAAAATAACTGGATTAATGTTAATGGCGAACAAGGCAATCAAATAAGTCATATACAAATACCAAAGGTTATTAAAAACTTTTGTTCTTTAAAAGAAATACTAACGAATTTGATATTGCTAACAATAAAAGAAGCAAACCCCAGAATTACTATGCATTTCCAAGAAGAAAGAAGAGAGTACACTTTTTCCCAGAAGCCCTTTCTCGAATCTTGGGCTTCCACAGTAGTGACAGAGCTTATAGATTTAGTACAAGAGAAGACATCGGCAAATTTTAAGGTAATAACCTTCTGATTTTCTCATGAACCCGAGTTGTATGTCCATTTAAAAGAACTAAAAAAAAAATATAATTTGTTTAATGGTCGCCATCTACAGTTCTACGAGCACTGCCGTCAAATTAAGGGAGGTTTTGCGATTATCAGTTATACAGGCTTGACGGAAAAAGTCAATTTTGAGAATAGTTGAGGGGGCCATAAATTCATTGGATGTAAAAAAACTAATCAAGATGGAAAACTAGTTGTTTGTTCTGATTTATTAATAGTGCTAGAAGTAGAAGAGCGTAATGTAAACCCCTTAATTTTTTTGCCATGGAGAGAATGATAATAGTTTTGTTCACGTCACCAAAACTTATCTTGCACGTAAGCCCCCCTTTAAAAGTAACGATTACGTCGATTTTTGGAGGTTTTTGCATGTTAATTTTGTTTAGAAAACAGGTGTTAATTTTGGTTTAAAAACAACATGAAGGGGGGGGGGGGGGAGGACCCAGATTTGTTTGTGAAAAGGGTTTTTCGTGCAAAATAAAATGGTGGTCGTGAACGAAGATATTAACATTCTCTCATGTCCCGAACAAGTGCTGAGACCACAAGCACCTTTTCCCTACTTTTCCCAGCCGAAAAGGGTTTGGTTCTTTGCAAACGACCTTGTGCAGTGTTTGGAACGCCTCTATGTTTTAGCATCATAGCGTCTTTGTACTTTTCAACTTTGATGTGACTTGACCGAGGATGTTTCAGAGAGAGAGGAGAGAGGAGAGAGAGAGAGGAGGGGAGATGAGGAGGAGAGGAGAGAGGAGAGAGAGAGGAGAAGAGAGAGAGAGAGAACAATTGAGCGTATGTGAATGTTATGCAGAGCTGCAGGTAAAGTGCCGGTGTGTCTTCACCCACAAAACCCGACACATGGAACAGAGCGAGGACACAGCAAGCGGCACATCTGTCAGTTCTCTTTAGGGTTTGCCTGGAGAGCCTCATTACAGCTCTTCTCCTTTTCTTTTTCACTGTCGCTGCACAGTATTTTTCTTTCAGCTTCTGCTATCAAAACTTTTTTTCCAACCATATGCAAATGGGTACTCTACGTTTTTATCATCGGTTGTTTTTTTCTCCAATTTGCGTATGGATTTTTTTAAAACTGCCAAGGGAAAAAACAGTTGAAAGGATCGATCGTTACAGATATATATATTATATATAAAGCCTGGAAATGTTTTTGAGGGGAGAAGAAAAAGAACCCAGAATTCTTAGAAAAAAGAAAGCAAACGGGAAAATGAGGGTTTTGGGAAAAAGTACATGCTTTTTACTCCCCATAAACCCGTCTTCCCCATTCATTGTCTGCCACTACCTCCCTCCAACTCTCCTTCTTATGGTATCTGTCTGCCACTACCTCCCCCCAACTCTCCATTCTTTGGTATCTGTCTGCCACTACCTCCCTCCAACTCTCCATTCTCTATGGTATATTATGCTATGGACAGCGAATGCAAGTCTTCACAGGCGACGCCGATCGATGACGACAGCTGTTTTTCCACGTTTTCTTCTTTGTCGCTTTTCTGTCTTTTAATTGTTTTTCCTTCCTTTTGCCAGCTGTTGTCCCGTTGGCAAAAGATTTTGCAGACTCAACTTTTTGGGTGTGTCATCAACGTATTGTGGTACCTTCGTAAACTTTTCATACTGTTTATATTAAACTTTCTTTTTCAAACAGCCGCGTGCTACCCGCACAATTATAAAATGGTCTTCATATTTTGCAAGAGACAAGAAAAATCAAAACAATAAGACAAAAGAGTCGCCAAAATGACCCAAACATCAATACGTGCTTCCTGTGGTAATCGCCAAAATGACCAATCATCAATACAGTGCTTCCTGTGGTAATCGCCAAAAAGACCTCATCAATACAGTGCTTCCCTTTGGGAATCGCCAAAATGACCAATCATCAATACAGTGCTTCTTCCCGTGGTAATCGCCAAAATGACCAATCATCAATACAGTGCTTCCTGTGGTAATTTGCCAAAAAAGACCAATCATCAATACAGTGCTTCTGTGGTAATCGCCAAAATGACCAATCACCAATACAGTGCTTCCTGTGGTATCGCCAAAATGACCAATCACCAATACAGTGCTTCTTCCTTGGTAATCGCCAAAATGACCAATCATCAATACAGTGCTTCCTTTTGGTAATCGCCAAAATGACTTAGCATCAATACAGTGCTTCTGTGGTAATCGCCAAAATGACTTAGCATCAATACAAATGCTTCTTCCCGTGGTAATCGCCCAAATGACCAATCTCAATACAGTGCTTCCTGGGGGTAATCGCCAAAATGACCAATCATCAATACAGTGCTTCCCGTGGTAATCGCCCAAAATGACCAATCATCAATACAGTGCTTCCTGGGGGTAATCGCCAAAATGAAACCCAATCATCAATACAGTGCTTTTGTGGTAAAACGCCCAAAAAGACCAATCTCAATACAGTGCTTCCTGTGGTAAAACGCCAAAATGACCCAAACATCAATACAGTGCTTCCTGTGGTAATCGCCAAAATGACCAATCATCAAAACAGTGCTTCTTGTGGGAATCGCCAAAATGACCAATCATCAATACGTGCTCCTGTGGTAATCGCCAAAATGATCAATCATCAATACCGTGCTTCCGTGGTAATCGCCCAAATGACCAATCATCAATACAGTGCTTCCTGTGGTAATCGCCAAATGACCAATCATCAATACAGTGCTTCCTGTGGTAATCGCCCAAAAAGACCAATCATCAATACAGTGCTTCCGTGGTAAATCGCCAAAAAGGGCCAATCATAATACAGTGCGTCTTGTGGTAATCGCCAAAATGACCAATCATCAATACAGTGCTTCCTGTGGTAATCGCCAAAAATGATCAAACATCAATACAGTGCTTCTGTGGTAATCGCCAAAATGACCAATCATCAATACAGTGCTTCCTGTGGTAATCGCCAAAATGACCCAATCATCAATACAGTGCTTCTTTTTGGGAATCGCCAAAATGACCCAAACATCAATACAGTGCTTCTGTGGTAATCGCCAAATGACCCAAACATCAGTACAGTGCTTCTGTGGTCATTTGCTTCATGATGTTCTGACTGTCTTTGCTCCCTGCTGACTGCCGATGCCAGGGCTGTGACAGGGAGTAAAACCCAACGAGTGATGCCCGGGAAAGACTGCGATGCCCGGGGTGTGACAGGAGTACTCCGAACGAGTGATGCCGGCAAAGACGCCGATGCCCGGCTGTGACAGGGAGTACTCCGAACGAGTGATGCCCGGGAAAAACTGCCGATGCCCGGGCTGTTGACAGGGAGTACTCCGAACGAGTGAAAGCCGGCAAAGACTGCCGATGGGCCCGGGCGTGACAGGGAGTACTCCGAACGAGTGAGGCCCGGCAAAGACTGCCCATGCCAGAGCTGTGACAGGGAGTACTCCGAACGAGTGATGCCGGCAAAATGCCATTGGGGAAGAAGAGGAAAGCACAAAACAACACACACACACACCAAAACACACACACACACACAACACACACACCCCAAAACATACCGCGCGCGGGGCGCGCGCGCGCGCGCATGCGCACGCATATGCTCTCTTCTCTCTCTCTCTCTCTCTTCTCTCTTTTCTCTCTCTTCTCTTCCCCTCTCTTTCACACACCAACACACACACACACACACACACACACACACACACACCGCCGCACGCCGAGACGCACGAGCACGCAGCGCACGCACACACAACACGCACACCACACACACACTTCTTGCCGTCCCCCTTTCTTGGCGCCGCTAACTTCCTCGATCCTCCCTCCCTTTTCCCCACTGCTGCGATTGAGAGTGAGTGCATGTTTTTTACATACGGAACCCGCCCACCAAACAGCTTTTTTTTTCCCATTATCATGTCCTCGTCATGCTTTTTTCCCTTTCCATCTCACTTCTTTTCTGTTCTTTCTGATGCTTAACTTTTAGTTTAGTAGCTGATTGAGTAAACTCAACTTTTGAAAAGGAGGGAGAGTGTCTTCAAAAGAGCAGTAGTTGGTTACCCTACTGATTTTTTATTTTTTTGTATTACAATTTGAAATTTTTCAAGAGCATGATACAAGCACAAACAAGTAAAAACATCATAAGCTGACGTTCTACTTCAAGTAGTTTCAAGGAAAAGGAACAAAGAAAACTTCAAAGTAAAAGTAGCAATCCAAACACTGACAGGAAAATGACTGGGAGTGCAGCGGTCTCTCTGAAAGGCAGCCCTATGGCAACCCGATATTGAGTGTTCCCTGTGGACTGCTGATGTGTGTGCTGTACGTGCTGATACAAGGTTTAACTGTACATAGAAAAAGAGGCGGTTAGTTACCGCCAAGGACATAGACAAACAAAGACCGGACAAAACACAATGCATATCGACCTCTTGGGTCGTCTTCAGGCAAAAACAAATAACTTTTAGACAGTGAAAACGAAGAAAAGAGAAACCCCTTATCTTCTCATATTCGGCACACGACCAAATGGCCCCCGGACGGAAACGAAGCACCCTGAATAAAATGGAGGAACTGAGGAATGAAAAGTGGCTTACAGCGTTCACAAGTACACACAGAGTCCAAGTAACACAGGAAATCCAAGTACCACAGAGAGTCCAAGTACACGTAGAGAGTCACAGTACACGTAGAGAGTCACAGTACACGTAGAGAGTCAAAAATACACGTAGAGAGTCACAGTACACGCAGAGAGTCCAAGTCACGTAGAGAGTCAAAGTACACATAGAGAGTCAAAGTACACATGAGAGTCAAAGAGTGCGTTGGCTTACAGCGTTCACAAGTACACGTAGAGAGTCCAAGTACACGTAGAGAGTCCACAGTACACGTAGCGGTCAAAGTACACGTAGAGAGTCAAAGTACACGTAGAGATCAAAGTAACACAGAGAGTCAAAGTACACACAGAGAGTCAAAGTACACACCAGAGAGTCAAAGTACAACAGAGAGTCAAAGTACACGTAGAGAGTCAAAGTAAAAAGAGAGTCAAAGTACCATAGAGAGTCAAAGTACATGTAGAGAGTCAAAGTACACGTAGAGAGTCCAGTACACGTAAGAGTCACAGTACACGTTTGAGAGTCCAAGTTTCACGTAGAGAGTCCAAGTACACGTAGAGAGTCCAAGTACACGTAGAGAGTCCAAGTACACGTTAGAGAGTCAAGTACACAGTCCAAGTACACGTAGAGAGTCCAAGTACCATAGAGAGTCAAATTACACATAGAGAGTCAAAGTACACGTGAGAGTCAAAGTACACATAGGAGTCAAAGTACACACAGAGAGTCAAAGTACACGTAGAGAGTCAAAGTACACTAGAGAGTCAAAGTACACGTAGAGAGTCCAAGTACACGTAGAGAGTCAAGCGTGACGGGTTGGCTTACAGCGTTCACAAGTATCACAGAGAGTCAAAGTACACATAGAGAGTCAAAGTACACCCTAGAGAGTCAAAGTACACCAGAGAGTCAAAGTATACATAGAGAGTCAAAGTACACATAGAGAGTCAAAGACGTGACGTTTGGGTTACGCGTTCACAAGTACAGTAGAGAGTCAGGACGTGACGTTGGCTTACAGCGTTCACAAGTACCGTAGAATCAACGACGTGACGTTGGCTTACAGCGTTCACAAGTACACTTAGAGAGTCAAAAAGTGACGTTGGCTTACGCGTTCACAAGTACACATAGAGAGTCCAAGACGTGACGTTGGGTTACGCGTTCACAAGTAACATAGAGAGTCCAAGAGTGACGTTTAGCTTACAGCGTTCACAAGTACCGAGAGAGTCCAAGACGTGACGTTGGCTTACAGCGTCACAAGTACACGTAGAGAGTTAGTCGTGTGCCGAATATGAAGACGACCGAAGAGGTCGAAATGCATTGTGTCTTATCCCGTACTTTGTTTGTCTCTCTCCTTTGGGGGTAACTAACCCCCCCTCTTTTAAATTTTGCTTCATTTTCCGCCTCAGTCACTCCGTTTTTGGGAAAATGTACATAGGAGAGCTGAAATAATCGTTTATGGGTAATACAAAAAACAGAGGGGAATGTGGGGCGGAAGAAAAGAAACAAAAAAACCCTATACTTAAATTCACGAAGAAAGAAAAAGTAACATACACAATAGCTGCTGAATCAGTCAACAAAAATATTTATCAGAGTTTGTTTGTTTTTTCTCAACTCCCAAGAGACCGCCTCGTGAGATTAATTACATTCCTATGTTGCGTTCTTTATCAGAAAATTGATCCAATTTGAAAAATTTGAAAATGCATCCTTTTTGCGCTTTCCTTTATTTTCATATCGATTTCATTTTATAATTAGTCTTAGTTTTGAGCAAATTTCACGTCGTGTTCTCGGATTCCATTATACGAGTATTCCTGCACAAATGTGAAAAAAAGGTTACCCTTCTTTGTTTTTTTCAGTCTTTCCAGGAAAGTTCTGTGCTTTCAGACTCATACCATGCACAGTATTTAGGAACAGCGTGTGTTCAATCCATCCCTTTTATCTTGTCATTTGTCAAAACTTAATGCTGACACGGTCATCTTAAAGGAAGATAGACCGAGTCAAGAGAAATAGAGTGGTGACTGAAACAAGTACTGATGTGGTTGTACTCCAGATTTAAGGCGAAACTGTTAGGTGATTTCCAACCAGTAATCCAGGATGGAGGAAGATTCAAGTAGGCTGGATTCTTTTGCCCTTTGAGGTTGGGAGGACATTCAACTGTTCATATGAACATCTTGGTGAATCAAACGTTCATCTCAAAGAAACAGGAACAGAAAGATAAATCAGTTATCAGTAGCTCGTATAACCCTTCACACTGTTATAGAAATTGACAATCAAATCATCTTAACGTAAAACATTCTCAGAAGGTAAGCCAACGAAAGATAAATTAGTTCTCAATATTCACATTTATATGTTATTCTACTGAAACATTCAAAAACAAATAAACGTTCCAAATATTTTTAGTAACATCGCAGTTTGTACACCTTCCTGTGTATTATGAATTTTTTTAATTTGGATTATGCTTTGTCCAGTTTGAATAGTTACATCAATTAAACATTTACAAAGGAGAGTAGTATTTCCTGGGTGTCAGTGTATTTCGAATTACCATATTCAAGGACACTTTAGGATTGAAAGAATTCATTGCCAATACTGCCATATTACATCTCTACAAACTCTATTGAGTTCGTTATGATTATAGTTTTCTGCCATGGGATTGGATGTTTGGACATACGTATGAGGAGCTGAAAATGTACTGTTCCCAGCAGAAGATGTGGTTGATATTTCTATCAAAAAAGGGTAATTGCTTTGTGTAATAACTGTTCCACGCTAGATCCCAAATTTATTTTCAAGCTCTTTTGATTCCTACAAAATAAAATCCATGTCGTAACATAACCAGGGGGACCAAACACAATTTAGACCACCCTTTAAATTTTAAATATTCTTGATGCAGTTTTACCAGTTACACGAAGTTACAACATTTTTTGGCATAAGGTAGACTGCGTTTGCTTTGGGTATTTTACCCCTTGTATACAAGTAAAATGAATTAAACTGGATTATGTATAGTATGAGAACACAAACAGGAAATAAACTCATTTTTCCAAAGAGCGTACTTGATATTGTACCCAAAAATGTAAG
>CM031600.1:104049105-104054434 GCA_018398815.1 Conus ventricosus
ACGCACGCACGCAGCCCCCACACATACATAACACCATGTACGCGCGAACACATGATTGCATACATCACGCGCACGCACACAGTTTCAGATTCTGTTGTGGCATCATGTCTTAAAAACAATGATGCGAAAGCTTAGTGAAAAAAAACCAAACAAACCCAACACTGATCGAGTCAGAGAGAAAGGAGGGGTGCTTCTGAATTTTGGTGTAAGAATGACAGCATTGGAACTACTGTCAAATCTGGTTTAAAATACAAGCATTGGAACTTTCTGTTCCTAAAAGAGCTTCTCTGACTTTGGGGCACTATAATCATGAAAAAATTATTAAACCCGTGAAGAATGCCTCGGGGCGGTAAAACATGATAAAAATTATAACATAATTTGGGCACACATTTTCAAAGAAACGGTTCGACCTTAACAACGATCGAAATTAAATGATACTCAAAAGTTTAAGGTGAGAGGTTGTTGTGTCTCGTTCGTATGTCTTTAGATGGTTTCCCCCATCTCCTCGAAAGGTGGCAGTACGTCGCAGGCCCTCAGTCCTCCGTAGAGTTCCGGGCCACTGGAACTGGGTGGGCGAGTTTCCTCGAAAGCGCTTGGGGGAGCGGGCGACTGCAGAATGTTCTGTTGTCGGCTCCCTGTTCTGAGGGGCATGCTCTGTGTTGCCGTTTGCGGATTTTAGAAATAGGGGGTTTCAGGCGGTTGTGGCCTGTCCTGAGCCTGAGTGACTACCTGCTCTGGGTCGGGGTCAGCAGGTAGTAGGGGGCGCTCTGTTGTGGGTGGATGCTGCTGCTTCCACTTGTTCGCAGCTTAGCCTTGAGAGGTCCTGGATTCGGTGTAGCTGGTAGATCTGTCCATGATCCTTTGTAGGCCCTCCTTGCAAGGAGTCAGCATCTCATTGCCGAGCACATTGCGTGGGGGAATTCCACTGCAGGGTGACTGTGTATTTTGGGTGCAGAGGAGGCGAGAGAGAGGACAGATCGTTGAGCTCTGGGTCTCTATTGGCTGAAGGGTCTGCAAAGGACAGGGCGTCGGTCAGGAAGCAACATTGTGGTGGCGTAGGGTTTCTGCCCGATGGGTGCTGCTGATTCAGGATCTGCTTCAGCTCTATAATTTGTGGAGTACAGGCGGCAGCGGGGGCAGTTTTTCTTCTCTGCCTCCTGGATTTTGGGACATAGCTCCTGCCCCCATTCATGGCATCTGCTGCAGAGGGCCGTCGGTTGTAGACAGAGCCAGGACTCTTTGGGGAACTGGGTATGGAGGTGTTCAAGGGTGAGGGACTTTCAGGGCCGTTTGGGAATCTTTGGCCAACATCGGGGATGCTGCACTGGATGAGGGAAAGATTCCTTCGCTCCAGGGGGGACGGCAAGACACGGGGTACACTTTGGTCGGGTTTCAAGGAATTTGATGTCCCGTTCTAGGATCCGCGGGTCAAAGTCCCTCTTCGCCGCCCGTTTGTTGGGGGCAGTCTGCTTTCATGGGGTGGCCTTTCAGCTCTTGAACTTGGCAGCCTGGGTCAGGAGTTTGGCGTCTCTGCGGTCCTCAAGGGGCTGGAGCTCTGTGATGGTTTCAAGCTTCTGGATTGGTGTAGACTTCATGGCTCCTTTTGCTGATACGGGCAGCTTGATTCTGAATCTTGCTGATCCGTTCAAATTGGATTTGGCTGTAGTCCCCATGCAGTCATCCCATACTCCAGCACTGGCCTGACTTCCCAGTGAAACAGTCTCCTGGGGGTTTGTGTTGTCTGGCCCATTTTGTTCCTGCCAGCTTCTTCATGAGGGAAAGGGGCGTACTTTTGCTCTTAATTCTGCTTTCTTTTGCTTTCTTCTTCCACGTCAGGCGTTTGTAAAAGTGAATCCCAGGTACGTGGGGTTATTTTCAGGAAGCAGATTTTTTGTCCATTGATGCTCAGGTTGGCCTTCGGTTCTTTGGGTGAGAGGCTGAAAACGTGTTAAGTGGCCCTTCTTGGAATTAATTTGTTACCAGCCACTGTTTCGTCCAGTTTTTTCCAAAACATCAGCGCCTGCTTTTAGTCTGTAGTTGGCAGTTGTGAGGGTGCTCTTCCGAGCACCATGGGACAAGATCTCTGCTTTATTGGGCTCCTTGGACTTTGCGTGGCACATCTCTGACGATGTCGTTGGATAAAAAGACAAGGAATAGGTTAGGGCCCTGAGGACACCTCCTTGAGGGAACTCCTTCTCTCAGTGTCTTCTTCCCGACTGTTATTGCTCCGTTCATGGACTCGGGCCTTCCTATTTTTCAGGTACTGCGTAGATCCATTGGTACATACACCCCAGGTCACACCCTCTTCTGGAGTTTTCTCCCGAGGCCATCCTTCCAGATTTGTCGGTACGCCTTTTCCATGCTATTCCACACCGCCAGATATGCTGTTTTGTCCTGGAAAGCCATCCCTCGATTCTTCTGCTTATGTAGGTCACTTGATCCTCAGTGGAATGATGTTGGCGGAAGCCTGCCCTGCTCTGGAGTGTGATGTTGTTCTTCTCCAGGTGCCAAACTAGCCGGCGGAATTGATCATACGCTCCTAGGAGCTTGCTCACGCAGCTGGAGAGGCCTGATGGGGCGATAAGCTGTCAGCCAAACTTTGTCTTTGCCCTTTCTTATGTATGGGCACCATATCAGCTTCTCCGCCAGCTTTGTGGAAATGCCCCGTCTTCCAGCTGTTGTTGAAGAAGAGCAAGGAGTTTGGTCTTTGCTTTGGGCCAGGTGGTTTGAGCAATTCTGTTGGTGACTTTGTCAGGCCTGGGGATTTTTTGGTCCAGTAAAGTTTTTTGCGGCCCTTTTTCCCTAGTTTTTTCCCCAGTTTGAAGGCTGTCCATGCATGTAACAGTTGGTTTTGGGTCATCCTGAGGTTTCTTTATTTCATCATGGACTTGTTGTTTTCGTCCTCTGTCACGAGATTTGCTGGTCTGCTCGTGCTGTCATGAAGCAGTTCGCGCCTCTTCCCTGTCACAAATCTCCTGATCTTTTTGGAGCGTGCCCAGGCACTGACCTTGTCTCTTCATTATTCATGGCTTTGGTCAGTTTCCAAAGCTTGTTGCCATCTCTGTCAAGGTTTTAACTTTTCTGTTTTCTCCATCCCGCTTGTTCTGCAGCTTGGATGTAGGCCTTTCTGTATTTGGCGTGCAGGTTTTGAGAGAGATGTTGTTTTTTGTGATGGGTTGTTTTCCCACCTCCTCTCTGGTCCTTGTCACTTCATCTTCAAGCTCCTGCAGTTCTTCTGTCCAATAAAGGCCTGTAGTTCTTTCGAGCGCACGTGGAATTGCCTCTGAGGCTGCTTTCAGGATGGCTGGTTGAAGTTTTTTGTGGCTCTGTTGATGTTGTAATCGTCCACTTTGATTGGGCTTACAGTATCGTCAGAGAGGCCCGCGAACATCTCCCAATCCGCCTTCTTGTAGTTCCATCTGGGAAAGGACTTGGCATTGCCTGATGTGTACTGCAAATTTTATGGCCAGTAGTACTGGTCTGTGGTCGCTGCCTGCCAACTGGTTCTGTACATTTCCTGCTGGTTTTTTGGGCAAGGTCGTCAGTGGCAAAGGCAAGATCTGGGGTGGTCGTGGGTGAGCCATCGCGAGAGAAGAAGGTTGGTGGGTTTTTCTGGATCATTCAGCAAGAAGCAGGTTGCTCTCTATCTGCCAGTCCTCCCCTTCGTCTCCTCTTCGGTCATTCTCACTGTAACCCCAACGGTTAGGTGGCTGTTAAAGTCACCTACTACTATGCATTTCTCTGATGGTATGTCCATTTTCGTAGAGACAGCTCTTTGTCTTGTGGGCAGTACACATTGAAGATGGTGTTGACAGTATTGTCCACTGTAATCTTGATTCCGTGGATTTCAGCTTCGATTTGTGTCCACTGTAAATTCTGAGGCTGGAATACTGTTCTTGACGAGTAAACTGCCCCTCCTCCTTTCGGTCTTCCTTCTCTGTCCATCTTGAAAGGGTTTTGGTAACCTCGACTTTTGAACTTGTGATTGGGTTTCAGGGTGGGGTTCTTTCCTGGATAAACAGGCCACATCAATGTGGTCTGTGTACTTCTCTCAGTAAGTGGGATCTTTTTGTGGTAGACACCCTCGCATTCCATGGAGAATGTTGAGTGGTCTAGGGGTTCTCCGGGGTCAGATGTGTTTCGGCCAGTAGCTTTTCCCTCCGCCTCCGATGCCTGGCTCCTCTCACCGGGACGGGTGACCACCAGTCGCATGGGGTGGGGCCCCTTTTGAGGCACAGGGCCCGGCACTCTACTAGCCCGGGGGAATCCTCTGGTAGAGCACCATATCGAAAATCTGAGGTTTTCCATCCAAGACGTAGATGCGTTGTACTGCCGTTACGTGCCAAGGGCCCAGTACATCCGTCTTCGGCGTTGGTTTTCTTGTCCGAGTTTCCCTCTCGTGGCGACTTGCCAGTCAAGGCTGATGAGCATCCCCTACTCTGGTTTGTTTCTCCGAGGTTTTCCTTCCCCGGGGGTAGAGGTTTTTATGCGCCTCTTACTCGCATGATGAACCCGTCATAGGACACATGGGGAATTTCATATGGTGTAACAGTGCCACCTGTTACCCCGCCCCGTCCTGGTAAAGAACATCGCCAGTTGGTCCAGGACTGCTTATTCGACCAGGCAAGCCTGATTATGTCGCAGCTAACCCTCATATCGGGGGCCGACCCCCTATCCGCCATCCGGGGACCCGCCGGGTTGGGATAGTCGCCCCGCCCGGAAAGGTGAGAGTGAAATGTAAGTGCCAGAGAGAGAGAGGGGAGAGAGAGAGAGAGGAAAAGAGAGAGAGAGAGGAGACAGACAGACGAAGACAGACAGACTGACAGACAGACAGACAGACAGACAGACAGACAAACAGACAGACAGACAGAGACAGGTAAAAAATATATATATACAGATATATATTATATTAATATATATATAATTATATAGAGAGAGAGAAGAGAAAAGGGGAGAAGAGAGAGAGAGAGAGAGAGAGAGGGAGAAGGGGAAAGAGAGAGAGAGGAGACACTGGGCACTGACACTGACATCTTTTATTGACATTGGCTAATAGCCTTTTGTCAAGGGGGTACAATGTCTTTTTTGTTTTTGTTGAGAGGGAGAAGAGGGGAGAGAAGAGGAGAGAGAGAGAGAAAAAGAGAGAGAGAGAGAGTGTGTGTGTGTTGGTGTGTGTGTGTGTGTGTGTGTGTGGTGGTGTGTGTGTGTTTGTGTGTGTGTGGTGTGTGTGTGTTGTTGTGTGAGTGTGTGTTGTGTTGTGTTGTGTGTTTTGTGTGTGTGTGTGCCGTGGAGGAGACAGTGAGATTGTTACGAGCCCAGCACTCCAAAAAGC
>CM031600.1:104054534-104064726 GCA_018398815.1 Conus ventricosus
TGACATGGCGCACAGTTTAGTGCTTAGTGTGGGGGGTTAAAGAGGGAGGGGAAAGGCGGAAACGACATGGTGCAGACACGAACGTTTAGTGTCTTAGTGTAGGGAGGGAAGGCGAAACGACATGGTGCAGACACAAGTTTAGCTTAGTTAGAGGGGGAAGGCGGAAACGACATGGTGCAGACACAAGTTTAGTGTCTTAGGTAGAGGGAGGGAAGGCGGAAACGACATGGTGCGACACAAGTTTAGTGTCTTAGTGTGAGGGAGGGGAAGGCGGAAACGACATGGTGCAGACACAAGTTTAGTTTTAGTGTAGAGGGAGGGGAAGGCGAAACGACATGGTGCAGACACAAGTTTAGTGTCTTAGTGTAGAGGGAGGGGAAGGCGGAAACGACATGGTGCAGACACAAGTTTAGTGTCTTAGTGTAGAGGGAGGGAAGGCGGAAACGACATGGTGCAGACACAAGTTTAGTGTTCTTAGTGTAGAGGGAGGGGAAGGCGGAAACGACATGGTGCAGACACAAGTTTAGTGGTTTAGTGTAGAGGGAGGGGAAGGCGGAAACGACATGGTGCAGACCACAAGTTTAGTGTTTAGTGTAGAGGGAGGGGAAGGCGGAAACGACATGGTGCAGACACAAGTTTAGTGTGTTAGTGTAGAGGGAGGGGAAGGCGAAACGACATGGTGCAGACACAAGTTAGTGTGTTAGTGTAGAGGGAGGGAAGGCGGAAACGACATGGTGCAGACACAAGTTTAGTGTCTTAGTGTAGAGGGAGGGGAAGGCGGAAACGACATGGTGCAGACACAAGTTTAGTGTCTTAGTGTAGAGGGAGGGGAAGGCGGAAACGACATGGTGCAGACACAAGTTTAGTGTCTTAGTGTAGAGGGTAGGAAGCGATAACGACTGGTGCACACAAGCTCAGGTGTTAGTGTACACGTCGTGTACAAAAGCTGTTAAATCTCTCTGACACAAGCCCAGGCTCCGATTTCTCGTGCTAATTTACTTGACAGCGAACCCTGTGATCAGTTGTTTCTTTTTCCATCTAGGTTTCACTGATGACCAGGAACTACAGGCAAGAAAATAATAAAGAAGAAAGGAAGAAACTCCAGGGAGGAGAGAACAAAAAAAAGGGGGGGGGGGGTCACAGAATGCAGTCACCGTCGACTGGACTCTTGTTTACAAGAGCCACGAGGCCACAGGCTGATTGGAAACTGTGGGGAACGTGCCTGCATGCAAGGGGACAGGGATGTTCTCCAGTCTGTAAACACCCTGTCCCAGTGCCTCTGGCCCAGCGTACAGCAGTTAACACTGGACATGCTGTGTGGAACGATACGTTCGATGCCTCGTCTTTTCTGTCGGACTGTCCTGACTCTCAGTCTGTCTGTCCAGGAGACTGAAAGCAGAGGGATTGTGAGGCCATGGTATAACACTGGCAAAGCAGCCAGACAAGAGGATGTTCACTGATAACCGTGCAGCGTGGTAGCAAACCCAAGATTTACACCACCCCCACATCTCTCCATCACTTCCCCCCAACTCTCTCTCTCTCTCTCTCTCTCTCTCTCTCTCTCTCTCTCTCTCTCTCTCTCTCTCCTCTCTCTCTCTCTCTCTCTCTCTCTCTCTCTCTCTCTCTCTCTCTCTCTCTCCTCTCTCTCACACACACACACACACACACACACACACACACACAAACACACACACACACACACACACACACACAAACACACACACACACACACACACACACACACACACACACACACACACACAACACACACACACACACACACACACACACACACACACACACACACACACACACACACACACACACACACAGTATCTGTACCATGATCAGCACCGCAACCATCGTCACCTCTGGAACCTGTTTCACTGTATTTACTTTATCCCTTCAACATGTCTGAAATGATGACAAACAAAATGGCAAATACATCATTTGGTTTTCCCACCCCCTCCACCCCATCCCCTCAACAGACAAGATGTACTTATTTTATAAAACTGTTTTTTTTTCTGTTCAGATTCTGTCCTTTTCAGTGGTGTTTTTTTAATTCTTTGTTGGTCTATTTATTAACCTTTATATTTGCTTTTGACAGTGTTTTAGCGAAGGACAAACATAAAGGCAGAAGGAAAAAAAACATAAAAAGCTATAATCTTAATATTGCATTGTACGTATATTCACTTGCATGGTCACATATTGATATACATTGCACAATGTAGTGCAGTGATGTGACTCAACTCTGAAAGGGTCCCTGCGGTGCGTCCTTTTGATGGTGTTGATGTGGGACCTGTTCTGATTTAGCATACGCAGCACCCCCCGCTCTCTATTAATGACAAAACGTAATCAGTTGCTGACTGAGTGCATGACTAGTGTCTTTCCTTAGAAGGGCGCCATGATGTCATACAATATGATGCAATGAAAACCAGTGAAATTGCCATTATGTAATCAAGATGATGCAATGAAAACCAGTGAAATTCCATACAATCCAACAAATGCAGTACAGTGCATGCAGTGCATCATTGTACAGCACAGTCTAACTCATGTACAACAATGCAATGCACTGCTATAGAGGACAGGACATCACGTTGCAATATAATGCAAAATAACGCAACACTATTGAACTCAACCCAATGCAGCAACGTACAAAACACATAATACTGTACAATACAATACTATACAACACAACACAACACAACACAACCACAACACAACACAACACAACGCAACACAATGCAATACAATACAATGGCAATACAATGCATAACAACACAAAAGCATTCCAAATTTCACAGGCAGACATTTTCTATGGCCATGAAATTACGTAATACAAAACAATACAACATACTACAACAGCAATCAAATATTGCATTCAGAGAAATCTCCTATGGCAATAACGTTATGCGATAGAAGACAACACCATTAAATATAACACAACACAATGTAACACAACACAACCCTATGCAACATAACAGATCGTAACACAACGCCACACAAGGTCACACAATATAAACAGCCACACCACAGCACAACGTAATGGACACTAGTGACCAGAGAAAAGTGACCCATCCCCAACACAAGCCTCAGAAGTGTACAACACTTACCGTTTAATCGAAGCTATCGACATTGTCTCGGACAGATCAAATGACAAGGAGAACTCACTCTTTGTATCTTCAGTTGAACGATCAGATTTTATTTTCACAAAAGGAGATTTGAAACAATCATATTATCTTGTTATACAACGAGAGAAGAAAATAAAGAAAGAAAAAAGAAAGGAAGAAAGACAGACAGAGATAAAGAAAAAAAACAGAAAGGAAAGAAAGAACGAAAGAAAAAAAGAACGAAAGCAAGAAAGTACGAAAGCAAGCAAGAATGAAAGAAAGAAAAAAGAAAGAAAGAACGAAACAAATAAAGACAGCATGACAGACAGACAGACAGACTGACAGAACGAAAAGAAAAAAAACGAAACAAATGAAGACAGCATGACAGACAGACAGCAGACTGACAGAACGAAAGAAGAAGAAAGAAAAAAAGGAAAGACAGAAAAATGTAAGAAGTGAAAAAAAGAAAAGAAAGGAAAAAAAACAACACACACAGAAAGACCCCCCTCCTCTCTCTCCCCCCACCCCCACCCCCCTCCAATCCACACATCCCACATTTTCTGTCCCTGTCGTTGGAGCAGTGTTGTGGGCAGTGATCTATAGCACTTCATCACGTTGGCTGTAATTTGATAAAATGGCGACATCTGTCTTAGAAAATCTCGTATATTTGGGATGTCCAAGCTAAGAGAGAGAGAGAGAGAGAGAGAGAGAGAGAGAGAGAGAGAGAGAGAGAGAAGAGAAGAGGAGAGAGAGAGAGAGAGAGAGAGAGAGAGACAGAGACAGAGACAGAGAGAGAGACAGAGACAGGAGACAGAGAGAGAGAATTGGTAGGCATTAGAGGGCATGGAGAGGCAAAGACGGAGAGAATGGATTGGAGGAAGGAGCAGAAGAAGAAGAAGAAGAAGAAGAAGAAGAAGAAGAAGAAGAAGAAGAAGAAGAAGAAGAAGAAGAAGAAGAAGAAGAAGAAAAGAAGAAGCAGGAGGAGGGAGGAGGGGAGGAGGAGGAGGAGGAGGAGGAGGAGGAGGAGGAGAAGGAGGAGGAGGGGGAGGAGGAGAGAAGGAGAAGACGAAGAGGACGAGAGAGGAGAGAGAGAGAGAGAGAGAGAGAGAGAGAGAGGAGAGAGAGAGAGAGAGAGAGGAGAGAGAGAGAGAGAGAGAGAGAGTATTCTTCAGGGTTTTATCAAGCCAACCCCGTTATTTCGAAGCCTGTATGACAAATCTATGGATGTTCGGTCCAGTCAACGCGCTATCAGATCAGACGTGTAGACTGCAAAGTTTGGGGTCAGCTCTCCAGGACACCAGTGATGATGTCGACTGCATGGTCTAGTTAGCGTGTCATGACGTCAGCTGTGGTGAGGACTGTATGGTCTGGTCAATTTGCCATGATGTCAGATGTGGTGTCGACTTCATGTTTGGATCATCACGCCGTGACGTAAGACCGTGGCGGAGTGTGCGTTTGATAAGCTCTCCATGACGTCAGATGTAGCATTGAATGTATGGTGTCGTCAGGTCGTTATGACGTCAGATGTTGTGTGGACTCTCCGGTCTGGTCATTTGCCTCAATGTCAGCTGTGAACTGTACGGTTTGGTGAACTGGCCATAATGTCCCATGGATGTGGACTGAATAGTCTGGTCATCGTGCAGTGACATCAACCTGAGTTACAGTGAAAGCGACAGACGTAGAGTCACCATCTCTTCTACCTGAGTACACTGAAGCGACAGACGTAGAGTCACCATCTCTTCTACCTGAGTACACTGAAAGCGACAGACGTAGAGTCACCATCTCTTCTACTGAGTACACTGAAAGCGACAGACGTAGAGTCACCATCTCTTTACCTGAGTACACTGAAAGCGACAGACGTAGAGTCACCATCTCTTCTACCTGAGTACACTGAAAGCGACAGACGTAGAGTCACCATCTCTTCTACCTGAGTACACTGAAAGCGACAGACGTAGAGTCACCAGCTTCTCTTCCACCTTCACTCCGCTTCCTAACTGACATCATTACGTAGAGGTTTAACGTATCACCAGGTACAGAATGGCACACAGGCATGTGCGTGCGTGCGCGTGCGAGCACTAGCACACATATAATTTTATGTGCGAGCACATAGCACACTGTGTGTGTGTGTGTGTGTGTGTGGTGTGTGTGTGTGTGTGTGTGTGTGTGTGTGTGTGATGTGTGTGTGTGTGTTGTGTGTGTGTGTGTGTGTGTGTGTGTGTGTGTGTGTGTGTGTGTGGTGGTGTGTGTGTGTGTGTGTGTGTGAACACATGTTAGTGCGAGTGTTTGAGTGTGTGTTGAGCGCAATGAGTTGATCCCAAGAATTGCGCTAATATAAAATTTATACATTATTATTATTATTATTATTATTATTATTATTTATTATTATATTATTATTATTATTATTATTATTATTATTATTAAATACAGAGAGAGAGAGAGAGAGAGAGAGAGAGAGAGGAGAGAGAGAGAGAGAGAGAGAGAGAGGAGAGAGAAGAGAGAGAGAGAGAGAGAGAGGAGAGGAGAATTTATGAAACTATTGAACTTTCTGAAAATGGCCGTCTTATTCTCTGAAAAGACAAGCATAATGGCTTTTTAATTCAGGATAATTCTGAAAAAAAGAGACTTTTTTCGTAAATGGTACAACATAAAAGACAACCTAATCTTCTGTCAGAAAGGTTAGGTGATAGTGTTAAAAGTTTTTGGGATTTTTATAATCTCCGCATCTGTGGAGTATGGCTTGGTGAAGCCGAGGCAATGCGTAGGAATATAAGGCCGTGTCCGACCCGTGTTCGGTCCTTTTTTGAATGCATGGAGGTGTGGGCTGCTTGGTGAGTGTCACGGTCGCAAGCCGGACGGCCCTACCACCCCTACCCACCCTATTACACACTAGAGCAGAAAACACAGCACCCCTAACACAGCTTTACAATCATGCGCACTTCTTTTTTTCACACACACTATGGCGCCACCACTCACGTCCATCCACACGCACACACCGGTTATCCACTTCTTCACTGACCCACACTACCCTGAAACGACCATGAGAACCTAATCTATACTAAAGCACCAGTTGCGGAAATATCCCTGCGACCTAAGGACGCAGAGATAGCCCGCACACGTGGTGGCTACCTACTAGGGACAAGACCAACCCAAGGACTCTAATCTCTAAACTACTACCACCCACACCTCTCCCCAGGACCCACCCTCTCTTTGCCCCGGGGAACCCCTACCGAACTGTCGCTGCGTCCCTAACGAGGAAAATGACAAGTATCCTACACTGTGCTGGCCACTACGTCCCAAAAGGAGGCAGTAGCTAAAAACCCTTAACCCTACTCCCTAACGATACCCCCTTTTTTTACCACACCCCTGGGACAACCCATCCCGGCCCGGAGAGCTCCAGTCCTCGGCGCTGTACTTGGCCCCTCACAGGCCAAACGCCTCCCCGGACGACTGCACCCCGGTGCTGCCCCGTGGCCTCCCACAGTCCGACTCCCTGAAGACTCTACACCCGACGGCGACCGGGGCTCCTCAGTCTGACTCCTCCCCCGCGCTGGCACAACACCTCTGAAGGCCCCGCCGGACACAAAGGGTGAGAGAAGGTCTGGTGCGGTGCCCTCTCGACGAGTCCGGTCGAAAGACGCCTCCCCCCTGAAGGCCCCGCCGGACACTGAGGGTGAGAGAAGGTCTGGTGCGGTGCCCTCTCGACGAGTCCAGGGCTCGAAGGACGCCCGAACAGGGAAGAGCAAACGGGGCGGGAGGCTCCCGAAGAACTCCAGTAGCGGAGGAAAGCTGCCACAGACGGCAGACGGCCTGGATGGTCTCCCTCCCCCGGGGAAAAGCAGCAGGCAAGGGGACACCGCCGCTCGCCTGCCGGCACGCGGCAGTACCCTGCGGTGGTCTGACCCCACCTCAGGATGGAACAGGATACCTGCTAACACAACTGGACAGACAGACGTTCAACCACACCAGTTCTGCAACTGGCTGAAGTGGCTGCCAACAGAGACGACACAGAACCCGGCACAGGCCAAGGCACCCAGACCCGACGAGGACCTGGCACTGACAGACTCGAAGTCACTCAGCTCGACTAACGGCGCTGCCGCCGCAACTACAAGGCGGTCCACTCCGACGAACACCAGGGACCGAAGTGAAGCTACCCCACGCATTCCGCTCTGGTGGGAATCAAGCGAACTCTACTCACAACAAAAAACAGTGATTGGTCAGAGCAGCGTACCCCTCCGCAGAGCTGACACGCCGGACCAACGGACTAGTTGTTGCTCGTGCAACAGCACGACAATTTACCACAACAACTCACAGACTTGACAACACAACACCCGATATCCTGCCCCGCCTTCGTAGTGTAGAACCCAAGTAAAAAAAGGGTAACAATGGGGAATGAACCAACCTCCCACTTCCACCCCTTCAAAAAGTCAAGATTGGAACTCAAGAATATTGTGTACCCTTATTTCCCCAGCACCCTCCCTACCTAACCTTCCCCCTTTAACCAAAACCCCAATCTTACACACGCACACTCGCACACACACATTACACATATGCACACGCGCAACGCCCCTCTATTTCTGACTACCCTTACTCCAACCACATGGACGGCTGGTTTTCAACTGCCGATCGGTGACAGTGAGTAAAGTTCGGATTTTAGGTTTTCAGTTGTAGTCATTTCGACTTAGAGATTTAAGATGTTTTGAAATAGGAACAAGAGTTTGTTTTTGGTTTTAATATATTTATTCCGGCTTGTGCAGGCATCATGTTGATAGCTGGGCGGCCGCTGTTGCACACCGCTGGCTGAGTGAACTGTAAAAGTCATGGGGAGCTTGCGCGAGGCTGGACTTGTAGTTGCGTGTGGCATTTGTACAAGAATTGAATGTCGGGAAAAATTGAGCGATGGGACATGAGTCTAAAATGTTGTCGTAAGAATGTTCGAGTGATTGGGAGAGAGTGTAGGCGTGTGAATTAACTTGTTTAGTTGGGGAGCAGTTTTTTTGCTGTGAGTTTTGGGTTTTTAGCAGGAAAAAATGCTGATGAAAGACGCTGTCATCCTTCGCTGCACTCCGTAGCTTCATCCATCGCAAGTTCAAGTTACTTCTCACGTGTGACGTCGACTTATTCAAGGCCAAGTCCAACTGTTATACAATGTATCGTCGTACACGGGGAAGTAAACCTTTTCAAAACACAATGAACTGTTCAAGTACGTGAAAAGACACTATAACCATTTGGAATGAAAAACATTTTCAATCAACGTTTGACTCGGGGGGATGTTCAAAGACGTGGAAAGACAATATGACTCATATGGATGGAAAATTTGACAGTAGAATTATAATTTAATGTTATTAAAATTTTAACATATTTTTCTAGATAGGGACCAGGGACCTCGGTCGATTTGTTTGGGTGTTGATGCAACAATCTGGGTGAACCATGACGGGGGTCATAGGAGTTCTTGAATATGTGGATTCGAGTTACTTTTTTGTATCCATGTCCGTGACAGGTCTAGACTAATGTTAATTCTGACGAAATTTTCAATTAAATGGATAGAGTAATAGGGAAAAATTACTCTAAAGGGGTTGAGCATTTGACAGTCGGGGGACTAGTCAATTGAGTGGTACTCAATTATTAACCTTGGGGAAGGTTATTTTGAAGCTCTTAATCAGTGGATTTTCCCAAATGGAAAAAATACACCTAGTTTCCAGCCATCTTCAGAGGAATTTTTTCCCCCTCGGGCACTGGTCTTCTTTAAAAAAAAAAAAAAAAATTATAATTTTTTTTATTTTTTTTCCCCGGGGAGGGGTGATGTCAGAAAGTGTTAGTGATAGGTTAAAAGTTTTTGGGGTTTTTTATAATCTCCGCATCTGTGAGTATGGCCTTGGGGAAGCCCAGGCAATGCCCTAGGAATATAAGGGCCCTTCCGACCCGGTTCGGTCCTTTTGAATGCATGGAGGTGTGGGCTGCTTGGTGAGTAAAGTTCGGATTTTAGGTTTCAGTTGTAGTTCATTTCGACTTAGAGATTTAAGAGTTTCGAAATAGGAACAAGAGTTTGTTTAGGTTTTTAATATATTTATTCCCGGGTTGTGCAGCATCATGTTTGATAGCTGGGCGGCCCGCTGTTGCACACCGCTGGCTGAGTGAACTGTAATGTCATGGAAGCTTGCGCGAGGCTGGACTTTGTATTGCGTGTGGTAATTGTACAAGAATTTAATGTCGGGAAAAATTGAGCGATGGGGACATGAGTCTAAGAATGTTGTCGTAAGAATGTTCGAGTGATTGGGAGAGTGAGGGGGTGTGAATTAATTTGTTAGTTTGGGGAAATATGGGAAGTTATTTAATTTCGTTAGGTCAGAGGTTAGTGTGAGTTCTAGTTACAGTTAGGGAAGTAGTTCGTTAGGGAGGTCACTAGTTTAGAAATAAAGTAATGTTTAGGGTTGGCATAATTAAGTTAATTTGTGAATACCTGTTGCAAAAATGTATGGTAATTATGATGTGAAGTTTAAGTGGTTTTCATACAAGTAAAGTTGGAACTTGTATTTCTTTGAGTCTGTTATAAATGTTGGCGTGATAGCAGACGACTGTTGGGGAAGTGAGCTATATGGGTTTTTGTCAGGTGTGCGAAAGCGCGAGAGTGAGCCTATTGATGATCACACAGTTATTATAAAAAGTTGTGAGCTGTTCGTGTTTTATTCTCTATTAAACAACAGAGTAAAACAAGGTAAACCGGCCCGTGACATCTTCTAATCGTTTTAGGAATTGTTCTCGCATCCATTTTCCCGGAACATCCACATTGAAAACAACTGCATAGACTTGGAAGCTTCAAATTTCCCCGAAAAAAATTCTTGCAGAGATCACCGGGAGTTTTTTCACCTCTAACAGTTGTACTAATGCGGCTAAGCACATAAAGAGGGATTGTAAAGAGCACCTAAAATACTTCTAAGATAACGTGTGAACTGCACGACGTAGTTTTAGTTTTCTTTCGAGTTCCATTTTTACGCCTCCACTTTGTGCTAAATTGTTTTGACAATTCTACACATAACATTTTTTTGGTAGAAGTTGAATTCAATCAGATATAGTTCGAGAAGTGA
>CM031600.1:104065726-104083226 GCA_018398815.1 Conus ventricosus
CCAAAAAAACCCCCCCCCTTCCGTTCCATTTTTTCAAAAAAAAATTTTAACCCCCCTAACCCCCCCCTTCCTTCCTTCAAAGAAAAATTTCCACACCCCCCCCCCCCTTTTTCCTTTGATTCAGAAAAATGTCTGTCAACACCACTACCTAGACCCGCTTCCAGTTCCTTGACCATTCAGAAGAAAAAATGTCTGTCAACACCACTACCTAGACCCGCTTTCCAGTTCCTTGACCATTCAGACAGAAAAAATGCTGTCAACACCCCACTACCTGGAGCCGCCTTCCGTTCCTTGACCAATCAGACCAAAAATTCTGTCAACCCCACTCCTGACCGCCCATTCCTTAACACGACAAAAGTCGCCCAACACCCATTTCCTGGAGCCGCTCCAGTTCCTTAACCCATTCAGACAGAAAAAGTCGCAAAAACCCACACCTGGAGCCGCTTCCCAGTTCCTTACCATTCAGACAGAAAAATTCTTCACACTCACTACCTAGAGCCGCTTCCAGTTCCTTGACCATCAAAGAAAAATGTCTGTACAACACTCCACTACCTGAGCCGCTTTCCAGTTCCTTACATTCAGACAAAAAAAAACTGTCACAAACACCATTTACCGGAGCCGCTTCCAGTTCCTTGACCATTCAGAAAAAAATGCCCTGTCAACACCACCCCTCCCCAGCCGCTTCCAGTCTAAACCCATTACAGAGAGAAAAATGCCCTGTCAACACCCAACCTGACCCCCATTCCGGACCTTCCAAAAATCTCCAAACCCTCGGACCCCTTTCCAGTCCTTTACCTTTCCCAGACAAAAAGTCTGTCACCAAAACCCACAACCCCCCTGACCGCTTCCAGTTCCTTGACCATTCAGACAGAAAAATGTCTGTCAAAAACCCACAACCTGGCCCGCTTCCAGTTCCTTAACCATTCAGACAGAAAAATTCGTAACAAAACCCACTAACCTGGAGCCGCTCCAGTTCCTTGACCATTCAGACAAAAAACTTTGTCTGCAACACCCACTACCGGAGCCGCTTCCTTTCCTTACCATTCCCCCAAAAAAATCTGTCAACCACCTACCGGAGCCGCTCCATTTCCCCTTGACCATTAAAGACAAAAAAAATGTCGTCAAAAACCCCCACCTGAGCGCTTCCATTCCTTGACCATAAAGCAGAAAAATGCTGCCCAACCACCCACTACCTTAGGCCGGCTCCATTTCCTTGACCATTCAACGAAAAAGTCTGTAACACCCCAACCTGAGCCGTTTCCATTCCTTGCCCCATTCAGAAGAAAAATGTCTGTCAACACCCCCCAACCGGGAGCCGCTTTCCAGTTCCTTGCCTTTCGGGACAGAAAAATGTCCTTCAACACCCCACAAACCTGGACCGCTTCCGTTCCTTTTGACCAATTCGGGCAGAAAAAGTCTGTCAACACCCACTACCGGACCCCCTTTCCCCTTGACCATTCAGAGAGAAAAATGCCCGTCCCAACCCCAAAAACCTGGAGCCGTTTTCCAGTTCCTTCACTTCAGACAGAAAATGCTGTAGCCCCCCACTACCTGGACCCTTTCCATTCCTTGAACAATTCAGAAGGAAAATGTCTGTCAACACCCCTACCTGAGCCCTCTTCCAGTCCTTGACCTTCAGACAGAAAAATGTCTGTCCAACCCCCCTACCGGGAGCCGCTCCAGTTCCTTGACCATTCAGACAGAAAAATGTCTGTCAACAAACCCCACTACCTGGCCGCACCATTCCTTGACCACAGGAAAAAATCTGTCACACCACTACCGAGCCGTTTTTCCAGTTCCTGACCATTCAGACAGAAAAATGTTTTCAACACCCACTACCTGAGCCGCTTCCAGTTCCTTGAACCATTCAGACAAAAAATGTCTGCCCAGCACCCACGACCTGGAGCCGCTTCCAGTCCTTGACCATCAGACAGAAAAATGTCTGTCAACACTCACGACCTGGAGGAGCCGCTTCCAGTTCCTTGACCATTCAGACAGCAAAAGGCTGTCAACACTCACTACCTAGAGCCGCTTCCAAGTTCCTTGAACATTCAGACAGAAAAATGTCTGTCAACAACCACACCGGAGCCGCTTCCAGTTCCTGACCAATCAGACAGAAAAAATGTCTGTCAACACCCATCTACCTGAGCGCTTCCATTCCTTGAAACAGTCAGACAGAAAATGTCTGGCAGCACCCACTACCTGACCGCTTCCAGTTCCTTGCAACTTTCCTGACAGAAAAATGTCTGTCAACGACCCACTACCTGAGCCGCTTCCTAGTTCCTTGACCCATTCGAGACAGACAAGTCTGTCAACAACTCACAACCTGGACCGCTTCCAGTCCTTGACCTTCAGACAGACAAATGTCTGTCACACTCACTACCTGGAGCCGCGTCCAGTTCCTATGACCATTCGACAGACAAATGGTCGGTCAACACTCATTACCTGGAGCCGCTTCAGTTCCTTGACCATTCAGAACAGACAAATGTCTGTCAACACTCACTACCTGGAGCCGCTTCCAGTTCCTACCAGTTCAGACAGACAAAATGTCTGTCAACACTCACTACCTGGAGCCCCGTTCCAGTTCCTTGACCATTCAGACAGAAAAATGCTGTGAACACTCACTACCTAGAGAGCCGCTTCAGTTCTGACCATTCAACCAGAATAATGTCGGTCAACAACCCCCACCTACCTGGAGCCGCTTCCATTCCTTGACCATTCAGGACAGAAAAAAAAAAATGTCGTCAACACCCACTACGCTGGAGCCGCTTTCTTCCATTCCCTTGACCATTCTGAAGAGAAAAAATGTCTGTCAACACCCACTACCTGGAGCCGCTTCCATGTCCGGACCATTCAGAGAAAAAAATTCGTCAACACCCACTACCGAGAGGCCGCTTCGCAGTTCCTTGATCAGTCAGAGAGAAAATGGCCTGTCAACACGTCACTACCTAGAGCCGCTTCCAGTTCCTTGAAACAGTCAGAGAGAAAATGTCTGTCCTACAACTACTACCTAGACCCGATCCAGTTTCATTGACCATTCCATTAGAGAAAAATGTCTGTCACACTCACTACCTAGACCCGCTTTCCAGGTCCTTGCACCATTCAGACAGAAAAATGTCTGTCAACAACAGAAGGTACCCTCAACCGGGAGCCGCATTTCCAGTTCCTTGAAACCATGCAGACAGAACAATGTCCTGTCAAACACCCACTACCTGAGCCGCGTTTCCAGTTCCCTGAACATTCTGACCAGGAAAAATGTCTGTCAACACCCCACGTACCGGAGCCGCTCTAGGTCTTCAATCAACATGCAGAGACAGAAAAATGGCTGGACAACAACCCACTACCTGGACCGCTTCCAGGTTCCTTGACAAATCAGACCAGAAAAATGTCTGTCACCGCACTACCTAGAGACGCCTTCCCGTTCCTTGACCATCAGACAGATAAAGGGTCCTGGGTCAACACTTCACTACCGGGAGCCGCTTCCAGGTCCGTGACCATTGCAGACAGAAAAATCGGTCAACACTTCACTACCTGAGCTCGCTTCCAGGTCCTTGACCATTCAGACAAAAAATGTCTGTCAACAACAACCCACTACCTGGAGCCGCTTCCAGTTGTCCTTATCATTCAGAGAGAAAAATGGTCTGTCAACACTCAACACCCACTACCGGAGCCGCTTCCAGTTCCTGGACCATCAACAAAAAAGGTCGTGGGTCCAACCACCCACTACCTGGAGTCCCGCTCCAGTTCCTTGACCATTCAGACAGAACAATGTCTGTCAAACACCCACACCTGGAGCCGCTTCCAGTTTCCTTGACCATTCAGACAGAAAAATGTCTGTCAACACCAACTACCGGAGCGCTCCAGTTCCTTGAGACCATTCCAGAGAGAAAAATGTCTGGCAACAACCCACTACCTGGAGCCGCTTTCCAGGTTCCTGTCCATTCAGACAGAAAAATGTCTGTCAACACCCACTACCTGGAGTCCGCTTCCAGTGGCCGTGAACCATTCAGAACAGAAAAAAATTCTGGCATCACCCACGAACCTGGAGCCGCAGTCCATTCTTGACCATTCAGACAGAAAAACTCTGTCAACCCCACTAACCTGGAAGCCGCTTCCAGTTCCTTGACCATTTTCAGACAGAACAAAATGTCTGTCAACCCACCCATACCTGAGCCCGCTTCAGTTGCATTGACATTCAGAACAGAAAAATTCCTGTCAACACTCACTACCTAGAGGCCGCTTCCAGTCCTTGACCATTCAGAGAGAAAAATGTCTGTCAACACGTCACTATAACCGTGGAGCCGCGTCCCAGTTCCTTGACCATGCAGACAGAAAAATTACTGTCACAGCCACTACCTGGAGCCGCTTCCATTTCCTTTGACCATTCAGACAGAAAAATGATCTGTCATCACCCACACCTGGAGCCGCGTCCTGTGCCTGAACCATGGGGGGGAGGCGGGGGAGGGGGGGTGGTGGTCAGGAGAGAAAATGTCTGGCAACTACCCAATACCATGCGCCGCTTCCTGTTCCTTCAACATTCAGACAGAAAAAATGTCTGGCACACCCACTACCAGGAGAGCCGCTTCCAGTTCCTTCTAACATTCAGAGAGAAAAATGTCTGCCAACACCCACTACCTGGAGCCGCTTCCAGTTCCTTGAACCATTCAGCCAGAAAAAGGTCTGTCTACACCCACGACCTGGAGCCAGCTCCTGTTCCGGTGACCATTCAACTGAAAACTATAATGGGTTCTGTCAAAACCCACTAACCCTGGACCGCTTCCAGTTCCGTGAACTTCAACAGAAAAATTCTGTCAACACTCACGACCTGGAGCCGCTTCCAGTTCCATTCCATCATTCAGACTGAAAAATGGCGGTCAACACTCCCGACCTGAGCCGCTTCCAGGTCCGTGAACCATGCGACAGAAAAATGTCTGTCAACACACCCACTACCTGGAGCCGCTTCCAGTTCCGTGACCTTTCTGAGAGAAAAATGTCTGTCCAACACCCCGACCCTGGAGCCGCGTCCAGTTCCTTGCCTTTCAGAGAGAAAAATGTCCTGTCAACACCCACTACCTAGAGCCGCTTTCCCCGTGTCCTATGACATGCAGAAGAAAAAATGTCTGGTCAACACTCACTACCTAGAGCCGGCTTCCAGTTCCTTGAACATTCAGAGAGAAAAAGTGTCTTCAACAACCCTCTACCTAGACCCGCTGTGTCCAGTTCCGTGACCAGTCAGAGAGAAAAATGCTGTCACACACTCACGAACCGTAACCCCGCGTCCAGTTACTTGAGCCATGTCAGACAGAAACATGGCTGTCAACACCCACGACCTGGAGCCGCTTCCAGTGTCCTGACCAGTCAGACAGAAAAATGTCTGTCAACGACAATTCCCACGACCTGGAGCCGCTTTCCAGTTCCTGTGAACATCATACAGAAAAATGTCTTCAACACCCACTACCGGACCCGCTTTCCCAGTTCCGTCAACATCAGAGCAGAAAAATGTCAGTCAAACAACCCACTACCTGGAGCCGCGTCCCAGTTCCTGGATCCATTCAGACAGAAAATGTCTGTCACACTTCACTAACCTAGAGCCGCTTCCAGGTTCCTTGACCATTCAGACAGAAAAATGTCTGTCAACATCTCACTACCTGGAGAGCCGGCGTCCAGTGCCGTGACCATTCAGACAGAATACATGTCAGTCTACACTTCACACCTGGTGCCGCGTCCGAGTTTCCTGGACCTTTTCAGACAGAAAAATTCTGTCCAGACACCCACTACCTGGAGCCGCTTCCAGTTCCTTGACTTTCAGAAGAAAAAATGTCTGTCAACACCCCACTACAGGAGCCGCTTCCAGTTCTTGACAGTCAGACAGAAAATTCTGTCAACACCCACGACCTGGACCGCTCCAGTTCCTGGACCATTCAGACAGAAAAAGGTCTGTCAACAACCCACTACCTGGAGCCGCTTTCCAGGTCCGGGACCATTCAGACAGAAAAATGTCTGTAACACCCACTACCTGGTGGACCGCTTCCACAGTTTCCTTGACCATTCAGACAGAACAATGTCTGTCCAACACCCACTACCTGGAGCCGCTTGCCGTTCCCGGACCATTCCAGACAGAAACTGTTCTGTCAAGACCCACACCTTGGAGCCGCTTCCCGTGCCGTGAGACCATTCAGACAGAAAAATGTCTGTCAACACCCCGACCTGGAGCCGCTTCCAGTCCTTGAAACCATTCAGACAGAAAAATGTCTGTCAACACCCCCTACCTGAGCCGCTTGGTGCCAGTTCCTCCTTGACCATTCAGACAGAAAAATGTGCGTCAACACCCACTACCTGGAGCCGCTTGACCCAGGTTCCTGACATCAGACAGAAAAATGTCTGGCTACAACTCACTCCTAGAGCCGCTTGTCCCAGTTCCTGACCAATTAAGAGAGAAATAAGGGCGGTCTACACTCACTACGGAAGCCGCTTCCTGTTCCTTGACCTTTCAGACAGAAAAGGTCTGTCAACAGCCACCTACCTGGAGCCCCGGCTTCCAGTTCCTTGAACATGCATCAGAAAAAGGTCCGTCAACAACACCCCCCACTACCTGGAGCCGCCTCCAGTTCCTTGACCATTCAAGAGAAAAATGTCTGTCAACCACCCAATACCGTGGAGCCGCTTCCAGTTCCATCAACATTCAACAGAAAAAGGACCGTCAGCACCCACTACCTGGAGCCGCTTACAGTTCCTTGAACAGTCAGAGAGAAAAATGGCTGGTCATCAACTCCACTACCTGGAGCCGCGTCCTGTTCCTTGACCATTTCAGACAGAAAAATGTCGGTCAACACCCACTACCTGGAGCCGCCTTCCAGTTCCGTGACCATCAGACAGATAAATTCTGTCAACACCTACTACCTGGAGCCCTTCCAGTTCCTTGCCACATTCCAGACAGAAAAAAAGGTCTGTCAACTCTCACGACTGGAGCCGCATCCAGTTCCTTGACCTTTCAGACAGAAAAATGTTCTGTCAACAACGACACCCCACTAACCTGGAACGCCAACCGCTTCCAGGTTCCTGACCATTCAGGACAGAAAAATGACTGTCAACTCCCACTACCTAGCCGCTTCCAGTTCTTTCCCTTTACATTCAGAGAGAAAATGTGTCTGTCCACAACCCACGACCTGGACCGCTTCAGTCCGTGACCATTCAGACAGAAAAAAAATGTCTGTCCGAACCACCCACTACCTAGAGCAGCTTCCATCCCTTCAACATTCAGAACAGGAAAAATGCCTGTCAGCAAGCACCCCACTACCTTGGAGCCGCTTTCCAGTCCTTGCCCAATCAGACAGAAAAATGTCGTCCCCTCCCTCTATCCTGGAGCCGATTCCAGTCCTTGACCATGTCAGACCGAAAAATGGTCATTGTTCAACACACTCACGTACCTAAGCCCTTCCATTTCCTTGAACTTCAACAGAAAAACGTCTGTCAACACCACACCTGAGCCGCGTCCAGTTCCTTGAACATTCAACCAGGAAAAAAGTCTGTCAACACTCCCTACCTGGAGCCGCTTCCAGTTCCTTCAACGTCAGACAGAAAATTGTCTGTCAACACACACTATCCTGGAGCCGCTTCCAGTTCCTTGACCAGTTCAACAGAAAAAGTCTGTCAACACCCACTACAGGGAGCCGCTTCCAGTTCCTTGACCATTCAGACAAGAAAAAGTCTGCAACAAACCCACTACCCTGGTGCCGCGTCCATTCCTTGAACCATTCAGACGAGAAATATGTCGGTCAAACAACCCACCTACCTGGAGCCCCGCGTCCAAGGTCCTTGACCATTCAGACAGAAAAATGTCGTCAACACTGCGCGACCTGGAGCCGCTTCCAGTTCCTTGACCATTCAGACAGAAAAATGTCTGTCAACACCCACTACCTGGAGCCGCTTCCAGTTTCCTAACATTCAGACAGAAAAAATGTCTGTCAGCACCCACTACCTGGGAGCCGCTTCCAGTTCCTTGCCCTTTCAGACAGAAAAATTCTGTAAACACTCACTACCGGAGCCGCTCCAGTTTCCTTGACCATTCAGACAGAAAAATGTCTGTCAACACTCCCTCCCTAGAGCCGCTTCCAGTTCCTTGAACATTCAGACAGAAAAATGTCTGTCAACCCCCACTACCGGGGAGCCGCTTCCAGTTCCTTGACCCATTCAGACAAAAAAAATGTCTGTCAAAAACCCACTACCTGAGCCGCTTCCAGTTCCTTGAACATTCAGACAGAAAATTCTGTCAGCACCACAAACCTGAGCCGCTTCCAGTTTCCTTCAACATTCAGACAGAAAAATGTCTGTCAAAAACCCACTACCTGGAGCCGCTTCCAGTTCCTTGACCATTCAGACAGACAAATGTCTGTCAACACCCTACCGGGAGCCGCTTCCAGTTCTTGACCATTCAGACAGAAAAAATGTCTGTCAACTCACTACCTGGAGCCGCCCAGTTCCTTGACCATTCGGGACAGACAAATGTCTGTCAAACACCACTACCTGGACCCGCTTCCAGTTCCTTGACCTTCAGACAGACAAATGTCTGTCAACACTCACTCCCTGGAGCCGCTTCCAGTTCCTTGACCATTCAGACAGACAAATGTCTGTCAACACTCACTACCTGGAGCCGCTTCCAGTTCCTTGACCATTCAGACAGAAAAAGTCTGTAAACACTCAACCTAGAGCCGCTTCCAGTTCCTTGAACATTCAGACAGAAAAAGTCTGTCAACACCCACTACCTGGAGCCGCTTCCAGTTCCTTGAACTTTTCAGACAGAAAAATGTCTGCAACACTCACTACCTGGAGCCGCTTCCATTTCCCTTCAACATTCAGACAGAAAAATGTCTGTCAACATCACTACCTGGAGCCGCTTCCAGTTCCTTGACCATTCAGACAGAAAAATTCTGTCAACCCCCCACTACCTGGAGCCGCTTCCAGTTCCTGACCATTCGACAGAAAAATGTCTGCAACACCCACTACCTGGAGCCGTTTCCCAGTTCCTTAAACCCATTCAGACAGAAAATGTCTGTCAACACCCACTACCTGGAGCGCTTCCAGTTCCTTGACCATTCAGACAGAAAAATGTCTGTCAACACCACTACCTGGAGCCGCTTCCAGTTCCTTGACCATTCAGACAGAAAAATGTCTGTCAACACCACTACCTGGAGCCGCTTCCAGTTCCTTGAACATTCAGACAGAAAATGTCTGTCAGCACCCACTACCTGGACCGCTTCCAGTTCCTTGACCATTCAGACAGAAAAAATGTCTGTCAACACTCACTACCTGGAGCCGCTTCCAGTTCCTTGACCATTCAGACAGAAAAATGTCTGTCAACACTCACTACCTAGAGCCGCTTCCGTTCCTTGAACATTCAGACAGAAAAATGTCTGTCACACCCACACCTGGAGCCGCTTCCAGTCCTTGACCATTCAGACAAAAAAAATGTCTTAAAACACCCACTACCTGGAGCCGCTTCCAGTTCTTGAACATACAGACAGAAAAATGTCTGTCAGCACCCACTACCTGGAGCCGCTTCCATTTCCTTCAACATTCAGACAGAAAAATGTCTGTCAACACCCACTACCTGGAGCCGCTTCCAGTTCCTTGACCATTCGACAGACAAATGTCTGTCAACACTCACTACCTGGAGCCGCTTCCAGTTCCTTGACCATTCAGACAGACAAATGTCTGTCAACACTCACTACCTGGAGCCGCTTCCAGTTCCTTGACCATTCAGACAGACAAATGTCTGTCACACTCACTACCTGGAGCCGCTTCCAGTTCCTTGACCATTCAGACAGACAAATGTCTGTCAACACCACTACCTGGAGCCGCTTCCATTCCTTGACCATTCAGACAGACAAATGTCTGTCAACACTCATACCTGGAGCCGCTTCCAGTTCCTTGACCATTCAGACAGAAAAAATGTCTGTCAACACCCATACCTGGAGCCGCTTCCAGTTCCTTGACCATTCAGACAGAAAAAATGTCTGGTCAAACCCACTACCTGGGCCGCTTCCGTTCCTGAACATTCAGACAGACAAATGTCTGTAAACACTCAACTGGAGCCGCTTCCTGTTCCTTGACCATTCAGACAAAAAAATGTCTGTCAAATCATCACTACCTGGAGCCCCCTTCCAGTTCCCTGACCATTCAGACAGAAAAATGTCTGTTAAACACCCCTACCTGGAGCCGCTTCCAGTTCCTTGAACATTCAACAGAAAAATGTCTGTCAACACTCACTACCGGAGCCGCTTCCATTTCCCTTGACCATTCAGACAGAAAAATGTTGCAGCCCGGAATCAAAGCAGGGACGTTCAGGATTTCAGTCAACACCCACTACCTGAGCTCTTCCGGCTGACAAAAAGTAGGGCGAGAAAATATTTTGAAAATTTTGGGAAACCCTGATATTGCCTCACTTCGTCAAATATTGCTTTGAAAAATAGAATTTTCTGGTCGAAAATTCCTTTTAAAGGGCCGATATGAAAAATGAGTCAAAATGGAAAATTTTAGGGAAATCACCCGGGAAAAATGTAGATTTTTGGATAGAAAACAGGGTTTGCGTAATGGGCAGACGGCAAACAGAGGGAAACACCACAAAAGGGCAGCCCAAACACGCTTTATATGAAAAAACAAAACTATCTAGTTCTTATTGGGTACGGGACACGCACACAAAAAGAGAGAGTATAAAACTATATGCACGAAGGTGTGTCTGCCCGCGCCGCGCGCGAGCGTGCGTGTGGGGTGTGTGGGGTGTGGTGTGTGTGTGTGTGGGGTTGTGTGTGTGTGTGGGGGGGATGTGTGTGTGTGTGTGTGTGTGTTGTTTTGTGGGGGTTTTTTTTATGATGTGGGGTTTTGTGTATGTGTGTTGTGTGTGTGTTTGTGTGTGAGTATACGTTTTGGTTTTGCATATGCGCGCTTTCGTGTGTGTGTGTGTTTTTTTGAAAATTGTGTGGGGATGCATGTGTTGGTTTGTTTTTGGGGTGTGTTGTTTGTGTGTGATTTAACCGTGTGTGTGTGTTTTGTGTGTGTGTGTGTGTGTGTTGTGTGTGTGTGTGTGTGTGTGTGTGTGTGTGTTGTGTGTGGGTGTGTGTGGGGTGTGTGTGTGTGTGTGCATATCGTGGGGCGGTGTGTATGGTGGGGGGGTGTGTTTTTGTGTGTTGTGTGTGGGCGCGCGCGCGCTTTGTGTGTGTGTGTGTGTGTGTGTGTGTGTTTTGTGTGTGTGTGTGTGTGTGTGTGGTGTGTGGGGTGTGTGTGTGTGTGTGTGTGTGTGTGTGGGTGTGTTTTGTGTGTGCGCCGCGGCGAAATGGGTTTTAATGATGTGGTTTGAAAGTGTTTTTTTTTTTTTGGGGTTTTTGGGGTTGGGGGGATGGGGTTGGAGTGGGGGTTTTTGTGGGAATTAAAGGGGGAAAGAAGGGCATGAAAACGGGTCCTCAGAGAAAAAGTGTTTCCCCCCTTAAATTTCCCCAAAAAATCTGAAGGACCAGGAAACTTCTGGGCCCAAGACTCTAGATCCCCGGGGGAAAGACCCCCCAAAACCCCCAAACCCCCCCCCAAACCCCAAAACACCCGCACCACTCATTGGGGGCCTGCCCTGTTTGTACCGGCAACTCTTAAAAAATTGAAAATTTCCCAAGCCCGGGGATCGCCTCGTGACGATGTTTTACCCCCGTATGTTTTGAATACCTGTTGGAATTTTTGGCCCTCTTCTTCTCTCTCTCTCTCTCTCTCTCTTCTCTCTCTCCTCTCTCTCTCTCTCTCTCTTCTCTCTCTTTTCTTTTCTCTTCTCTCTTTCCCCCGTGGAATCACAGATATAAAAAAAAAAAAAACTTTTTTTTTTCTTTTTTTTCTTCTTTTCTTTTTGGCTTTGTTGTTGTTTTTTTTGTTTTTTTAAAATTGGGTTGTTTTTGTTTTTGTCTTTTGTGTGCTTTGTTTGCCTTTTTTCATCTAAACTCTTTAAACCTGCTCTAAGTGGTTTGTGCTCATAGCACTATGATCCTTTTTATTTGCACGCTGTAAACTTCTTTTTTTTTGTTGTGGGGGGTGGGGGTGTTATCTTTATTCATTGCTTTAACCCTGATACTTTGTTTTTTTTTCTTTCTTTTTTTTTCGACTTTGTGCTTCAACCTTTGTTCTTTTTGTTGTTTGTTGTTTTAGACAAATTGAATTTTTAAGAAAACACCCTGTTATCTGTTTTAGGCAAAATTATTTAAACCCTTTAAACTTTTTGTGTGCGCTTGTCATTTTTGGGGGTTTATCCACAAAGTTACTTTTCTCCCCTGTTTTTCGGTTTGTTGTTGTTGTTGCTGTTGTTTTTAACTAAAATTTTTTCTGTGTTTTTTTTGTGAAAAACTGTTTTTCCTCGTCATTTTTTGCTCTGTTCCTTACTCCCCAGGGGCCTTCTCTTTAACCCCACGGGCCCCAGGACTTCAAGTTGGACTTAAAAATTGTCTATCATTTTTTTAAATAAGGTCCTTGAAATCTCATACTTTAAAAACAGTCCCCCCACCCAGTACAAGTATTTGGCAAAAGTAAAAAAAGGGTTAGACTCTCCCCAAAAACAAAAAAACCTTTTTTGCTTTCCTGAATACAACATAGAACGACGCGCCAGTGATAAACCCCCAAACCCATCCCGGCCTTGCCGTATACTTCTTAAATTTAAATGCCAACATTCCCCAAACCCCGAATGTTTTTAAAAAAATTTTAATACTGCCCGGAATGTATTGGATTGAAAAAAAAAAACCCCAAATCCCCGCCTTTAAAATTTTGGACTTTTATTGGGAAACCCCCATTTTTTTTTTCCACATACGAATTTTTTATGACAACTTTGTACAAATGAGGGATTGGATCTGTCACAACAATTTTAAAAATACTACTGGTTTGGGGACTTCATTTTGATATGTTAAAAACAAACCCCCAAACTTGGGCAAATACACTATACTTCTTTCACCCAACAGTTAGTACAAACCCCAACGAGGGAAAAACTAAAACAAAATGCGCCCCTTATTGTTTATGTATACATTTTCAAAAAAACCCCAATACTTAGATGTTTCAGTGGGGGACATTCTGGTATTTTGTGTTTACGGTTTCCCGTTTTGCACGTGGGCCCTTAAAACTCCCCCAAAAAAAAACCCCCCAAAGGGCACAAGACCAAACCAATACCCCTCTTTTTAAAAAATTTAATGAAGCAGCATTTCCTCTATGACTTAAAAAATTTCCCCAAATTTTCCCTTTAAATTAAATAATTACTCAGGGCTTTGATGATTTCACTGTCCCCTGGTTCCCCAAAAAATTTCCCCCCTTTTAAATTAAAAACGGCCGTTCATCAAAAAAAATTTTGGCCATTTCCCCAGATTTAACCGTGGTTAACTCCCGAATTGGGTCAAGGGAAAAGGTTTCTTTCGTGACCCAAATCAAGGCAGCAAAATTTGGGTTTTACGAAAAAAAGAGCAAAAAGAAACTTTTTTTCAAAAGAAGTTGAAAAAACCAAAAGAGGGCTACTTTAGTCAAATGATAAAAAATTTTCAAAATCCACAGCGCCCAAAGTGGAGGGGAATTAAAAAACTATTGGGACGCAACAAGCGTTTCAAAATTTACAAATTCAAGAAAACCCAAATCACCCCCGGGAAAATTTAATTCCCCTTTCTGTCATTTTTCAGATACCCTTTCTCAAGCTTCACAGCTATAAGGCCCCCAAATGGAAAATACAGGGCCCCACTTCCCCATTAAACATTTTGCAAAAAAAAAAACTTGGAAACGTAACTCAATTAAAATTTTCCCCCTTTTTGTTGTAATGGGGTTTGGTATGCACTAGCGCCAAATTAAAAAATTTAAAAAAAAATGGGTCCTGATAACATACCCCAAATTTTTCTTTAAATCGCCCCTAACCTTAAAATTGTTTAGTTTCTTTTCATTAAAATATTTTTATCCATTGAAAAACTAATGTTTTCCTCAGGGTTCAAGAAAGCCCAAAATAATTCCCCCTTCCCTTTTAAATGTTTTGTCGGTTCCCAAAAAATTTTTTGAAACCCATATCCTTACTATCGATTTATCCAAACCCCCTTGGGAAAAAACATACACACACACACGTTTCTCAGTTATTTAAAAAAAAACCAAAAATTTCCCACTCCAATCTGGATTTTGATCCCAATCATTCCTGCCAAAAACAGCTTTTCAGATTTTGTGACTCATGGGTTTCAAATATGAAAACCCAAACAAAAATGACAGGGGTTGGGCTTTCTTGACTTCAAAAAGGCGTTTGGGTCTTGTTGATAACCCCTTTTTAAAGAAAATATCGTCTACTTGAACCTTTCCCCACCAAATTTTTTAAATTTCCCTTTATACTTGAACGATAGGACCAGTATGTGGCGCTTTAAAGGGGAAAAAATCCACTTCAGAATTTGTCCCCATTTGGGGTCCCACAGGGCTCTGTACTAGGCCCCCCCCCTTTTTCTGAAACTTTATCATAATTTACCATTGTCCGTTTTCAGATGAAAAAGGGCACGACGGGTTTTTTTGCTGATTTTCGTCGCTCCAAAAAGAATGGTATTTATTACAGACAATTTTAAACTTTTTCTCCCGGAAAGTCTAAAAGACGGGGCAGACTGGGGTCATTTTAAAAACCAATGGTCATTTCACCCAGCCAAAAACCAAAACTATGTTTTAGTACCCCCCAAAAAAAACCGTTTTATCCTCTTTTTTCCTAAAACTTCAGTTGAATGGCACTTCTATCGAGCAAGGGAGAAGAGCAAAGTGTTTTTTTTTTTTAACGATAGATAAAAAATTGAAAAGGCAATTTTCATCTAAAAAAACGTATGCAAGGTTGTCTCAAAACCCCTTTTTTTTTTTTATCTCAATTAAAGCGCTACGTCAAAAAGGAATGTGCTTAAACTTTTCTTCAATGCCCCAAAAAAATGTCACGTATAAATTACCCCCTCAAATGTGGGGACGGGGTAGTGACGTCCAAAAAAAGGGTGAATTCTCTCCATAGACGTGCAGCAAAGCTATCCATCCAGCTGTATCTCAAAACAGACGAAAAACTAAAAAAAGCCCGAAATCTTCCCCTGAATAGGAATTTTGGAATTTAAAAAAGGCATCATTTATGTTTACAATCTTGACAGATAATGCCATGTTATTTTTAATTTCCCCCTTTTTTCAAGATCGAAAGCTTTTCGGCTCGACGAAATTCCCTTTTTCCCCACCCACGCATTGAAACTATACAAAAAAAGCCTAGCTTACTCTGGACCATATGGGCTGGAACTCCCTTTTCCCCCGAATCTACAAAAAAATGAATTTCTTTTTTAAAAACCCTTTTAAAGAAAATTTGCATAAACCCTTTTTTGTTATTAGCTAAATTTTTCGTTCAATGTTTTGCCCTCCCCTTTTTGCTTCGTCTTTTTGTGAACCATACTTTTGGTTTTTTCGTTCAAATAAAACTACTCCCTTTTTAAAAACGCTCATCCCCCCCTCCCCCCTCTGTCTACCATCCCTTTTCTCCTCCCCCTTTCCCACCATTCTCTCTTCCCCCCCCCTATTCTTCTTGTAGTTTTTGTTTGTTTGTTTGCTTGTAAATTTTCCCTTTTTTTTTACCATCCCCATCTCATTAGTGCTTTTATGAGCAGTTTTCTTTTCATTGTTGAATTAGTTTTCTGGGTTTCTATGTTGAATTGTCTGTATGAATGATATGTGCTGAAAAAAAAATGTAGCATGAAGGGAAAATTGTAAGACTAGGGGTTTGGCCTAAAAACTTCATTTTTGGGGGATTAAAGGGTCTTTAAATTTTCATCCCTTTTAATCAATCTCTCTCTCTCTCTCTCCTTTTCTCTTCTCTCTTTTCTCTCTCTCTCTCTCTTCCTCTCCTCCTCTCTCTCTCTCTCTCCCCTTTGTATGTATGTATGTTATGTTGTATGTTTATGTTATGTATGTATTGTATGTATGCATGCATGCATGCATGCATGCATGCATGTTTTGGATGTATGTATGTTATGTATGTATGTATGTATGTATGTAAAGTATTATGTATTAAAGTAAATTTATGTATGGTTTTATGTATGTTTGTTGTATGTTTGTCCAACCATCCAAAATCCCTCCACCCCCCCCTTTTCTCTCTCTCTTCCTCTCTCTTTTCTCTCTTCTCTCTCTCTCTTTTTCTCTCTCTCTCTTTCTCTCTCTCTCCCCTTTTCTCTCTCTCTCTTTTTCTTTAAATGCCTACCCATCTATTTATCTGTTGATTGGTTTGTCTGTTGTTTGTCCCCCTTTACCTGTTTTGTCGTTTTTTTTTTAAATTGGTCTTCAATGCAAAAAAGAGTTTTTCGGGGCAAACAGGGGGAGGGCGTGTCCCCAATAAAAAATGTAGCACCCGGGTTTTTTTCCCCCCAAAAAGCACATAACCCGGGCCCCCCAAAAATTTCCCCCCACACAGCACACAAAAAGGGCAAACCCTCAGGGGCCCTTTAAGGAAAAGGTAAAGGGTTTACCCACACAAGCACCAACAAGGGCAAACAGGCAGCCCCAGGGCAAGGCTCCGGTTCACCCCCACGAGCACATCAACAAAAGGGGAAAAAGGGAGCCTCAGGACAAGGCTCAGGTTCACCCCCACACGCACATCAACAAGGGCAAACAGTCACCCCACACAGAAACAATCAAAAAGGGAAACCAGTCACCCCCACAGGGGCACATCAACAAAAGGGAACCCCGTCACCCACACACACAGCACATTAAAAGGGGAAACCCGTCACCCCCCCAAAAGCACATTAAAAAGGGCAAAAGTCACCCCCCCCACAGCACAAAAACAAAGGGGAAAACAGTCACCCCCCACACAGCACAATTTAACCCCAAGGGGAAACAGTCACCCCCCCACGACATCAACAAAGGGGAAACAGTCACCCCCACAAACATCCATAACAAGGGCAAAACGGGCACCCCCCCAAAGGGGCCCCATCAACAAGGGCAAACAGTCACCCCCCAAAGAGCCATCAACAAGGGAAACAGGGCACCCACAAAAAAAACCCCCTTTAAAAGGGGGAAAAAAATCAGCCATCGGACAGGTTGGGGTTTAACCCCCCACAGAGACATCAAAAAGGGGGGGAAACCCGTCAGTCATCAGGACAAGGTCTGGTTTTACCCCCCAACAGCAATCAACAAGGGCAAAAAAAAGAACTTTTATTTATAAATAAAGAAACTTTTTTAAAAGTTAAATTAAAGATGGTTAGACCGCTTTTGAATAGGGCCCCCCAATAAAATTGGTACCCCACTTAAAAAAGACAGTCAATAGCAATCGAAAATTTAAGAGAAGGCTACTAAAATCTTGCAAGAATGTACAAACATGTCTTTACAGATAGATTAAATTACTTAAATTTGCACTCTTTAAAAGGCAGACGTGTTAGAGGGGATTTGATTGAAGTGTTCAAAATTTCACCAGCAAACGGACATACAGTGGGACTATTTTTTTGAGACTGTTAAAACAGATGAACAAGAA
>CM031600.1:104088226-104125726 GCA_018398815.1 Conus ventricosus
AAATTGAACAGCAGAAGAAGGAGGGTGGACCTCATCACAAAGATAATTACTTTCACAATTGGGTGTCACTCTTCAGCCCATCTTTTAATGATGCAAAAAATCAGTTCTTATAGATAGAGACTGAGGAACAAAGAGAGAGGGAGAGAGAATGAGAGAGAGAGAGAGAGAGAGAGAGAGAGAGAGAGAGAGAGAGAGAGAGAGAGAGAGAGAGAGAGAGAGGACAAAAAAGTAAGGAAGAAAAGAAAGATAGAAAGAAACAAGAAATGGAGAGAGAGAGGAGAGAGAGAGAGAGAGAGAGAGAGAGAGAGAGAGAGAGAGAGAGAGACAGACAGACAGACAGACAGACAGACAGACAGAGACAGAGACAGAGAGAGACAGAGAGAGAGACAGAGAGAAGAAAGCAAAAAGGGGAGGGGTGCAATACAGAGCAATGAAATGTGGACAGAAAAAGGGAAAAAACGAAAAGGGGAAAGAGTAAAGAACAAAAAAAAAAAATAATGAAATAAAATGAAATAAAAGAAAGAAAGAAAGAAGACTCTCACCTTACAAAGTAGCCAAGGAATCTATAGGTGTGATCTTCATGTACAGAGGTACAATCATACCTTTGATTTTTGGATCATAGAAGAGGGAGAAAGAAGAGAACATGTACAGAGGTACAATTATGCCTTTGATTTTTGGATCATAGAAGAGGGAGAAAGAAGAAAAGATGGCGCACAGTTAAGTCGCTTAGACAACAGAGTGCGGGTGCATGTGTGTTTTTACTGATTAATGTGATCATCACCGAACATTATGTGTGTACGTTTTTGTTTACACCTAACATTATGTGTGTACGTGTTTGTTGACATATCAGTTTATTTGGGGGAAACAGAACGTTCGCAGAAATATAAATCATTGAGAGAAAAAACTCTGGGTAACAGCCGGCTGGGTAGAAAAAAACCCATTGATTTCCTACCACATATGCATTTTTAGCGATAAAAAAACCCATTGATGTCCTATTACATATGCATTTTTAGCGATGCAAAACGGAAAGGAGCAAAGACGAAACAGACAGAAGGACATAGACAGATAGACATAGAGACAGACAGACAGACAAACAGAGAGACAGAGACAAGGAAAGAGAGGCAGTCATGACAAATGGTCGAATAGCATGTACAACTCTTTGTTCAAACCAAAGAAAGACGCAAAACCAGAAACACTGGTGTAAGAGTAAGAAATGCATCCACGACAGGTTAAGGTATCTCATACCTGAGGAAGTCCAGCCTCCTGTTTCCCAGAAACCTTCCACCATTTATATTCAAGTCAGCATTTTTGCTTCGATTTAGCATCCTGCCTCCAGAGAACATAACTAACCAGTAAAGTTCTATATATTTCTTTTCATATTTATTTCATTTTCAGCAGCATGAAGCAGTAGAAATTGACATATCTTAATGAGATCTGAAATGACATGGATTTCCAGGGCCAGAGAGAGAGAGAGAGAGAGAGAGAGAGAGAGAGAGAGAGAGAGAGAGAGAGAGAGAGAGAGAGAGAGAGAGAGAGAGAGGAGAGAGAGAGAGAGAGAGAGAGAGAGAGAAACTAGAGAGCATGCTCACACCTTGCCTTGATTGTTTCCAGTAATTCGTTCTCACGCTATGCAGGCTG
Source organism: Conus ventricosus (assembly GCA_018398815.1). Lineage (NCBI taxonomy): Eukaryota > Metazoa > Mollusca > Gastropoda > Neogastropoda > Conidae > Conus > Conus ventricosus. The sequence goes on from CM031600.1 coordinate 104,089,865, forward strand.
CTCACAGAACCAAAGGTAGAGTTCTCTCTCTTTACTATTTAAGGAAAATGCGTCGTCATTATTGCTCAGTTTTTAAAAGAATAACATTTTTCACCTACAATATGGTGCATGATTCTTGTCTCGGACCATTTATATTTCTTTCTTTCATTTAATCAAACTCTGGTTTAGTTTTTCTGTAAATTAAGCGTTCTACTTACTACAGTAAGACAGATGTACATCTCACGACAGTAAAGGATCGTAGAATATGTCAGATTCTTCAGAATGAATAAGTCACCACTATTAAAATTTGATTCCATTTTTTTCCATTGTTTTCTCTTTGGGGTGTAGTCACGCGAAAAATGCTTTTCCGTTGCCCTTATTACCCACGATGTAAAATGAAATCTATATTGAATTGTGCATTCAAATTATACGTGTCTTGTATCAAAATTGTGTCCAATTTCCTACCAGCCATCATGGCGAAGAGTCTAGCGTCGCGGACTCCCGGTCGTAGTTGGAGGTCGTGGGTATTATTCCAATCAGACCATTGATTGTTTTTTGTGGGATTTTTCTACCAGCGGCTGTTACCAGAGTTGAGTTTGCTCTGGCTTAGATGGGAAGACTGGGACACACAGTCAAGTGTTATCCACATAATGGAGGCGTCTCTCAGAGCTAAAAGAGCTCTTTCTGGCCAACGCGACAGGTGTCTGTATCTCTTTGGCCTGTCTGACGCCGGAACATTTGTGAATGTAGCCTGTCATGCAATCTCAAACCAGAATAGAAATCGTAGCATCATCTTCATCATCCTCACCCCCATCGATCAGCATAAAAAATGTCTCACATTCTGCGGCCCTTCAGGCCCTGTTCTCATGGTGCCGTCGATTTCGATTATCCTCCGCGTGTAGGGCCTTGGTTTGAGTCTGTAAGGTCACTGGTATCGGTCAATGTAATGGGGACTGTCCTTAGACGGACGTGGCGGAGCCCTGCGGAGGGAAGCTCACTCAAGCCGGCTCCCGTGACAAAGCAATAACTGTTGTCCTAGAGGGCTTAGTGGGTGGTGCCCTGGGTATGTTGGATGAGAACAGGCACAGCTGAACACCACAGACCTGACTCTGCAGCAGTGCAGTGTCTCCTTTGGTGGGGCGCCGACTTGACACTGACCGCTCCAGGCAGATTACTGGTACCGTCGCTGGAGCGGTTCGGGTCCGGAGTCTGGCATTGGACGAGGGGTCGGAATGAGCGGTGCGGATGCAATGGTACTGAGGGGGCATAGATATGGCACGGACAAAACATACATTAGCCTCTACCATCAGATGTCCAGTCACAACACAGAGATGGCATGGACAAAACATATATTAGCCTCTACCATCAGATGTCCAGTCACACACAGAGATGGCACGGACAAAACAAATATTAGCCCCTACCATCAGATGTCCCGTCACACACAGAGATGGCATGGACAAAACATATATTAGCCTCTACCATCAGATGTGAGGGGGCACAGAGATGGCATGGACAAAACTTATATTAGCCTCTTCCATCAGATGTCCAGTCACACACAGAGATGGCACAGACAAACATATATTAGCCTCTACATCAGATGTCCAGTCACACACAGAGATGGCACAGACAAAAATATATTTGCCTCTACCATCAGATGTCCAGTCACACACAGAGATGGCACGGACAAAACAAAAATTACCCCCTACCATCGGGTGCCCGGTCACAAAGAGAGGGCCCGGACAAAACAAAAATTTGCCCCAAACCATAGATTTTTCCAGTCACACACAGAGAGGGCCCACGGACAAAAAAAATATTTTAAAACCCCTACCATAAATGTCCAGTCACAAAAAAGGGGATGGCACGGCCCAAAAAAAAATTAGCCCCTACCACAGAGGTCCAGTCACACACAGAGTGGCAGGAAAAAAAAATTACCCCCCCCTCAGATTTTCCAGAAAACACACAGAGATACGGACAAAACATTTTTAAACCTTCCCCTCAATGTCCAGTCACAACAGAGTTTGGAAGGACAAAAATAAAATTAGCCTTCCCAAATTCAGATGTCCAGTCCACGTTTGTTTAAAATATTTTTTTTTAAAAAAAAAAACCATTTAATGTTTTTCTTTAAAAAAATTTTTTTTTTTTGAAATTTTTTTCAACGACTTTTCTTTTAAAACCCTTGGGTAAATTTTTTTAAACCTTTACTCGTAAAAGTATGGGGCATGTCGCCCAAAGGGTTTTTTTTTTGTTTTTTTTTTGATGCTTGGTTATTTTAAATTTGCTTTTTTTTTTTGGGTTTTTTTTGGGTTGGTTATTTGGGTTGGGTGGTTGGTGGGTTTTTGGGTTTGGGTTTTGGGTTGTTGTTTTTGTTATTGTTGTTGTATTTATTTGTTGTGTTTTTTTGACTTTGGGGTGTTCCCTTTTGTTTTTTGCTGTTGTATGTTGCTTGTAGCTTCAATAGAACAGGGGGAAATAATGAAAAGAGTCCGGGGGAAAAGCCCTACTTGGGGGTTGTACTGCATGATAATGCTTCCATTTCCATTAAGCTAGCACCCCAGTAATCATCTGAAAGCTAGCACACTTTGTTGTTTTAATGGGGGGGCCCGGCTTTTTTCAGCTTTTTAACCCCTTTCTTGGTCTACGTGGGAGTAAATGGTTAGGTAATTCAGTGTAAGAAAGTTTATGAAAGGGGTGACAAGGTTAGGCTCTGCTACCCATAATCCCAAGCGTTTGGAACATTTAAACCTCAAAAGGGCCTCATTTTAAACCTGACCCATTAGGTTTTTGGTTTCACTGTAACCATCAGGTATGGGACTGTAATCTTGCTGGCAAACAAAAGGGAAATCGATGGGTTTCCCCCCCAATTCACCCTTTGACCTTAAGATCCAAACCAAGTCTCTTTTAAAATTTACCCACGACCAAAAAATTTTTCCGAGCATTTTTAGGGGGTGAAGAGAAATTTAGCTCAAATTTTTCACTCCCTCCATTGTTTTTTCCCCCTCCTTCTCATTTTCCCCCCGCCACCACCACCACCACCAAAACCCCCACCACCCCCCATTTCTTTTTTGGGATTTGCTGGGTTTTTGCTTCATTTCTGAACTGTCTTTCTTTTTCCAATTTTGGTTTTTTCTTGGGTCTGCCATTCTGCGGGCACCCGCCCCCCAGGGGGGGAGCTATTTTTGGGATTTCAGTGGGGTACTTGGGTACCCAAAAAGGAGACTTATTTATTTAAAATTCCTTTTTTTTTTTTTCAATGGGTAAATTAATCAAGTGTTTTTGTTTGTACCTTCTTTTTCAGTTACCCCTTTCATTTCTGTAACAACGTTGAAATTTTTTTTAATTCAGCAAGGGTTTGGGGCCAAAAAAACAAATGATTTAAAAAAAGCGAAACTGGCCCCCCCTTCTTCAAATTTTGATTTTCCCAACGGAAAAGCCCCATCCAAAAGAAAAAGGGGGCAAGAAATATCACGCCAAGGCCCCTCCCAAAAACTGCCTCAGGGGGTTCACGCCCTGGGGCCTTTCCCCAAAACGCCCCCCCTGGGAGATCACGCCATGGGCCCAACCACAAGATTTCCTCATGGGAAAAGCCATGGCCATCCACAAGGGCTTCCCAAAGGGGGATCACCCAAGGCCACCACAAGACTGCCTTAGGGGGGACACGGGCCCTTCCTTTCCCCAGACTGCCTAGGGGGAGTATCACCCCCTGGGGCCAAAAAACAAACTGCTTTAAAGGGGGGGTTACAAAAAGGGGGCCGGCCATCCACAGACTGCCCTTTAAAGGAGAAACACGCCCTGGCCATCCAAAGACTGCCTTAGGGGAGTTCACGCCATGGCCCTCCAAAGGGTGTTATGGGAGTATCCCGCCATGGCCATTCCCCAAGACTGCCCTTGGGGGGTCCCCATGGCCAAACCAAAAAAAGCCTTAAAGGGGTAAACCCCGCCAAGGCCATCCCAAGGGGCTGCCTTTTGGGAGAAACACCCCCATGGCCCTCCACAAGATGGGTTAAAAGGGGGTATCACGCCATGGCCCCTTCCCAAGACTTTTAATGGGTATCACGCCACCATCCACAAGATTTCCTTAAAAGGGGGGGGCCTGGCCCTCCACAAGAAGCCTTAAGGAGATCACGCCATGGGGCCCTCCACAAGACTGCCTTAAAGGGGATGCCCTGGCCAATTTCCCCAAGACTGCCTTTTTGGGAAATATCACGCCAGGCCATCCAAAGGGCCCTTTTTGGGGAAACACGCCATGGCCATCCCCAAGAGCCCTTTTGGGGGGTATCACGCCATGGGCCCTCCCCCAAGACTTTAAGGGGGTATCACGCCATGGCCAAACCACAAGGGCTGCTTATTTTAATTCCCCTGGGCCCTCCAAAGACTGCCTTATTGGGGTATCACGCCAATTTGGCCCCTCCAAGACTGCCTTATGGAGTATTTGCCATGGCCATCCACAAGACTGCCTTTTGGGGGTTATCACGCCATGGCCCCCAAAGACGTTAATTTGGGGTAACAGCCAGGGAATTTCCCCAAGGGGGGGGCCCTAAAAATATCCACGGGATTTCCATCCACCCCGACTGCCTTAAAGGGGGTATCACGCCCTGGGAACCCCCAAGACGCCTTAGGGGAGTATCACGCCATGGCCATCCACAAGACTGCCTTAATGAGTATCACGTCATGGCCATGCACAAGACTGCCTCATGGAGTATCACGCCATGGCCATCCACAAGACTGCTCATGGGCGTGCCGTGGCCATCCACAAGACTGCCTATGGGAGTATCACGCCATGGCCATCCACAGACTGCCTTATAGGAGTATCACTCCAAAACCATCCACAAGACTGCCTTAAGGAGTATCACGCCATGGCCATCCACAAGACTGCCTTATGAGAGTTTCACGCCATGGCCATCCACAAGACTGCCTTAATGGAGTATCACGCCATGGCCATCCACAACGACTGCCTTATGGGAGTATCACGCCATGGCCATCCACACGACTGCCTTATGGGAGTATCACGCCATGGCCATCCACAAGACTGCCTTAATGGAGTATTACGCCATGGCCATCCACAAGACTGCCTTGTGGGAGTATCACTCCATGGCCATCCACAAGACTGCCTCAAGGGAGTATCACGCCATGGCCATCCACACTACTGCCTTATGGGAGTATCACGCCATAGCCATCCACAAGACTGCCTTAGGGGAGTATCACGCCATGGCCATCCACAAGACTGCCTTAATGGAGTGTCACGCCATGGACATTCACAAGACTGCCTTATGGGAGAATCACGCCATGGCCATCCACAAGACTGCCTTATGGGAGTATCACGCCATGGCCATCCACAAGACTGCCTTATGGGAGTATCACGCCATGGACATCCACAAGACGCCTTATGGGAGTTTCACGCCATGGCCACAGCATTTTCCCTGGGACTCATGTAGCCAGACGGCATGAAGGGGGAGGGAACAAACAGCATTTCCCCCTGGGACTCATGTAGCCAGAGGGCATGAAGGGGGAGGGAACAAACATCATTTCCCCTGGGACTCATGTAGCCAGAGGGCATGAAGGGGGGGGGGGGGGAACGAACAGCATTTCCCCTGGTACTCATGTAGCCAGAGGGCATGAAGTGGGGGGGGGGGGGGGGGGGGTGACGAACAGCATTTCCCTGGGACTCATGTAGCCAGAGGGCATGAAGGGGGGGAGACGAACAGCATTTCCCCTGGGACTCATGTAGCCAGAGGGCATGAAGGGGGAGGGAACAAACATCATTTCCCCTGGGACTCATGTAGCCAGAGGCATGAAGGGGGGGGAGGGAACAAACAGCATTTCCCCTGGGACTCATGTAGCCAGAGGGCATGAAGGAGGGGGGGGGGGACGAACAGCATTTCCCCTGGGACTCATGTAGCCAGAGGGCATGAAGGGGGGGGGGGGGGGTGACGAACAGCATTTCCCCTGGGACTCATGTAGCCAGAGGGCATGAAGGGGGGGGGGGGGGGGGACGAACAGCATTTCCCCCTGGGACTCATGTAGCCAGAGGGCAGAAGGGGGGGGGGGGGGGGAACAAACAGAAGGAGACGGGGTGGATGATAGGCGAAGTGCAGATTGGGTGAAGGTGTGGACCTCCAGGCGGACACACAAGTTCAGCGTGCTAGTTTACACGGCGCGTACAGAGGCTATTAACATCTCTGTGAAACAAGCTCAGGCTCTGGTTTCTTGTGCTTGCTCACGTGACAGCCAACCCTTTGATCAGCGTTTTCCTTTCAAGCTTCCACACACGACCAGGGACTAAGGCAAAGGCAAGAAAAAGGAAAGAAAAAAGAAAGAAGGGAAGGAGGGAAGGAAGAAAAAAAGGAAGGAAAGAAAAGAAAGAAAGAAAGAAAGAAAGAAAGAAAGAAACATCAAACTCTAAGGGAGGAGAGAACAAACAAGTGGTGAGGTCACAGAAGGCAGCTACTTGTTGACCGGGCACTTGTTTACAAGCCCCGAGAGTCACATGCTGATTTGAAACTGTGGGGGAAATGCGTGAGAGGACACGAGGATGTTCTCCCATCTTTGAACTCTGTTTCTCAGTGCTCGTAGTCAACCTCCAATAGCAAGCTTGAGCATTGCTACCACTGTGTGGAACAACGCATCATCTTGTCTGTCTGTCCATCTCTCTGTCCGTCAGTTTGTCCACAAAGACTGAAAGCAGAGACATGGTAAGGTTCCAGTGCAAAACTGGCGAGCTGAATGAAGGGAAGGATGTTCACTGACAAGTATGGCGCATGGCATCAGCACACTCAGGATTGATTCTCAATCTCCTCACTCCGTCTCCTTGCACTCCTGTATTCCTCCCATTTCCCTCACTTTATTGTCTTCCGTATTCCCCTCATTCCCTCACTTTATTGTCTTCTGTGTTCCTCCCATTTCCCTCACTTTATTGTCTTCCGTATTCCCCCCATTTCCCTCACTTTATTATCTTCCGTATTCCACCCATTTCCCTCACTTTATTGTCTTCCGTATTCCCCCCATTTCCGTCACTTTATTGTCTTCTGTGTTTCCACCCATTTCCCTCACTTTATTGTCTTCTGTGTTCCCCCGATTTCCCTCACTTTATTGTCTTCTGTGTTCCCCCCATTTCCCTCACTTTATTGTCTTCTGTGTTCCCCCCATTTCCTCACTTTATTGTCTTCTGTGTTCCTCTCATTTCCCTCACTTTATTGTCACACACACACACACACACACACACACACACACACACACACACACACACACACACACACACACACACACACACACACACACACACACACACACACACACACAACACACACCACACACACACACACACACACACACACACACACACACACACACACACACACACACACACAGACGACCTCACACTCCTCTGGGACTCTGTGTCACCACATTTCTTATACAGGTCCCTGTAAGATGATGAACAAAACTTCGAAGGAAGTATTCATTTTTCATTGGGTTCAACTTTCCTTTATTCTCGTTGTCTTGGTTTCCATGTGGTATCAGTGGTATTTCTTGCTCTGAAAGGCGTCCTGTGGTCGGCTAGGCTGTAATACCAAAGAATGTGAAAGGCTTTCTATTCCCATGTGAAAGGCTTTCTATTCCCATGTGAAAGGCTTTCTATTCCCATGTGAAAGGCTTTCTATTCCCATGCTGCTCATTCCAGCTTACCCCAAATACACACCCACATTCGGCTTGCACTGTCACACCTGGAGCAATCAATAAAAAGTTATCAAGAGGTAATCCACCGGAGAAGATAATGTTCTGTGGCTAAGCCATTTTTCGTGGTGTTTATAGTATTCTTTTTTGATACAGTATCCTCAATATACCACCTCCTGAGCTGCCTACTGACCTTGGGGAACAGTCACTGAGCGAATGTGACTGAGCATCTCCATTAGGGTAGCACCATTCTATAACCCGGAGACAGTCCTCACAATATTTGCCTCCATTAGGATAGCACCATTCTATCTACACAGAGACAGTCCTCACAATATTGCCTCCATTAGGATAGCACCATTCTATGTACCCAGGGACAGTCCTCACAATATTGCCTCCATTAGGATAGCACCATTCTATGTACCCAGGGACAGTCCTCACAATATTGCCTCCATTAGGATAACACCATTCTATCTACCCGAGACAGTCATCACAATATTGCCTCCATTAGGGTAGCACCATTCTATCTACCCGGAGACAGTCCTCACAATATTGCCTCCATTAGGATAGCACCATTCTATCTTCCCGGAGACGGTCCTCACACTATTGCCTCCATTAGGATAGCACCATTCTATCTACCCGGAGACAGTCCTCACAATATTGCCTCCATTAGGATAGCACCATTCTATGTACCCGGAGACAGTCCTCACAATATTGCCTCCATTAGGATAGCACCATTCTATCTACCCGGAGATAGTCCTCACAATATTGCCTCCATTAGGATAGCACCATTCTATGTACCCGGAGACAGTCCTCACAATATTGCCTCCATTAGGATAGCACCATTCTATGTACCCGAGACAGTCCTCACAATATTGCCTCCATAGGATAGCACCATTCTATGTACCCGAGACAGTCCTCACAATATTGCCTCCATTAGGATAGAACCATTCTATCTACCCAGAGACAGTCTTCACAATATTGCCCGTACAAACACAAGAACTCACTACAGGCAAGGGCTGACGAAAATCGAAATTGAGGTCACAGCAAAAGCAGGCCTTGAAGTAATCAACATGCAATAGCCCTTTTCTTAATGATGAGAATGAGGACGTTAAGGATGATGTAACGGAAATTCATTTCAGGATCTAAATCAAGTGTAAAGATATGTATTCCTACTTCTTTTCATAATGTAACCTGCTACCAACCAGGCCGCACAGATATCTGCGGAGTTTGTAAGGAAACATAGTATCGTAGCAATTGATCAACCGTAAGATATTTCGTATGGATGGTTGTGACTACGATTTAAAGTATTTCTCAGGCTATTGAAATTGACAAACTAAATAAATATATGAATGAAAATGGACTAGAACTATCAGGAGAAAAGACACAATTAATGTTATTTAACAATGGTAAAAATCCAAAAGTTTTGCCGCAACTTGTGCTGGAAAATAAAACTCTTCAATATTCCAATAATGTTAAATTTTTAGGTGTTCATTTCACTCCAAAATTAAACTGGAGATTCCATATTGAATATCTTTATAAACAATGCCAGACAAAGGCTATCTTTACTAAAAATATCAGTGCACAATCTTGGGGTCAAGATATCCAAACTCTTGTGCATCTTTCTATTAGTCTTGAGATTCAGATATCCCAAAACTACTAGATGGCAGAATCACGCCATGACATCCACAAGACTGGCCTAAATTGAGTATCACGCCATGCATCCACAAGACTCCTAATGGAGTATCACGCCATGCCATCCACAAGACTGCCTTAATAGCATCACGGCATGGCCATCCACAAGACAGCCTTAAGGAGCATCACGCCATGGGCCATCCACAAGACTGCTTAATGGAGTATCACGCCATGGCCATCCACAAGACTGCCTTATGGGAGTATCACGCCAGTGCCATCCATAAGACACACATGGGGAGAATCACGCCATGTCCATCCACAAGACGCCTTATGGAGTATCACGCCATGCCATCCCACAAGACTGAGCCTTAAGGGAGTATCACGCCATGGCCAATCCACAAGACTGCTATATTGATATTACACCATGCCATCCACAGCACTGCCTTATTGAGTATCACGCCATGGCCCATCACAAGACTGCCTTATGGAGTATCCCGCCATGGCCATCCACAAGACTGCCTAAATGAGTTATCACGCCATGCCATTCCACAAGACGCCTTAATGGAGTAACAGCCAGGCCATCCACAAGAACTGCCATAATGAATATCCACGGCATGCCATCCACAAGACTGCCTATGGGAGTATCACGCCATGCCAATCCACAAGACAGCCTTAATGGAGTATCACGCCATGGCCATCCACAAGACGTGCCTTAATGGAGTATCATCGCCATAGGTCATCCACAAAGACTGCCTTAATGAGTATCACGCCACTCGCCATTCACAAGAACAGCCTTATTGGAGATCACGCCATGGCCATCCACAAGACAGCCTTAATGGAGTATCACGCCATGGCCATCTACAACGACTGCCTTAAGGCGCTAATACGCCATGGCCATCCAAAAGACTGCCACAAGGGAGTATCACGCCATGGCCAATCCACTAGACTGCCCTTTATTGGGAGTATCACGCCATGGCCATCCACAAGAACTGCCTTAATGGATATCAACACGCCATGGCCATCCACAAGACTGCCTTAATGGGAATATCACGCCATGGCCATACCCAAACTGCCATATTGGAATATTCACGCCATGGCCATCCACAAGACTGCCTTAGGGAGTATCACGCCATGGCCATCCACAATACTGCCTTAATAGAGTATCACGCCCCCACCCCCCAAAAAAATGGCATTCACAAGACTGCCTTATGGAGTATCATGCATGGCCACCCACAAGACTGCCTATATGGGAGAATCACGGGCCATGCCATCCACACGACTGCCTTAGGGGAGTAATCACGCCATGGCCATCCCACAAGACATGCCTTAATGGAGTATCACGCCATTTACATCCACAAGACTGCCTTATGGGAGTATCACGCCATGGCCATTAACCCCACAAGACGCCTTATGGGAGGTATCAGCATGGCCATCCACAAGACTGCCGAATGGGAGTATCAGCCTAATGGCCATCCACAAGACTGCCTTATGGGAGTATCAAACGCCATGGCCAATCCACAAGACTGCCTCAGGGATTATCACGCCATGGACATCCCACAAGACGGCCTTATGGGAGTATCACGCCATGGACATCCACAAGACTGCCCTTATGGGAGTATCACGCCATGGACATCCACAAGACTGCCTCATGGGTATCAACGCCAGGGCCATCCACAAGACTGCTCCATGGGTGTATACGCCATGGGCCATCCACAAGACAGCCTTATTGGGAGTATCACGTCCATGGCCATCCACAAGACTGCCTCATGGTGAATCACGGACCATGGCCATCCACAAGACTGCCTTATGGGAGTATCACGCACGCCATGGCCCACAGCATGTACCCTGGAACTCCAGTAGCCCGAGTGAAGAAGGAGGGGTGGGGGGGCGAACAGCATCCCCTGGACTTCATTAGCCAGACGGCATGAAGGGGGAGGGCACAAACAGCATTTCCCCCTGGGACTCCATGTAGCCAGAACGCATGTAGGGGAGGGAACAAACAGCATTTCCCCTAGGGACACTGTAGCCAGAGGGGCATGGAAGGGGGAGGAAAAACAAACATGCATTTCCCACCTGGGGCTCGTGTAGCTATAGGCTTGAAGTGGGGGGGGGGGGTGGGGGAAGTACGAACACATTTCCCCTGGACTCATGTTATCCAAGGCAATGAAGGGGGGGGGGGCGGGGAACAAACAGCATTTCCCCTGGGACTCATGTAGCCAAGGGCATGAAGGGGGGGGTGGTTGGTGACGAACATCATTTCCCCAGGGACTCATAAGCCAGAGGGGCATGAAGGGGTGGGGGGGGACAAACATGCAATTCCCCTGGGACTCAAGGAGCCAGAGGGCATGAAGGGGGGGGGGACGAACAGCATTTCCCTGGGACTCATGTATCCAGAGGGCAAGAAGGGTGGGGACGAACAGCATTTCCCAGGGACTCTGTACCAGAGGCATGATGGGGGGGGGGGGGGACGAAAAACAGCATTTTCCCCTAGAGAACTATAAAACCATCAATTCAGTTGCCACTTTCGCCCACAAACCAGTTTTTTCGGGCGAAAGTGGCCCAGAATTAATTTTTTATAGTTCCTCTGACAAGTTAAGACTTCAATAACTAAAAATAACGATTTATCTACAAACAAATAAGCGCACACACTAACACACACTACTAACACACACACACTCTTTCTCTTATCTCTCTCAATTAAATGACAAAAAATCCGCACACTTCTTCTGTATAATTTCTAACTACAAACTTTGTACATAGACATGCAGACACGGGCAGAAACTCGATCACTTAATTTATCGGCCTCGCGGCAGTTTTGCACCTAGCCAGTCCTGTGTAAACGAAACCCCACTGGCAGGGTTACACTACAATTGCATCAGACATTCGAGATTGCCACGTCGACAAACAGATCGAGGCTGTCACGCGACACAACTGGGGCTGACATTGTTGTTTGAGCCACCAAACAATAAGTCTGTTGTTGTGACCCCTGTGATTAACTTGTGTTATTTTAAATGGCTACAAACGTTACAGAAGAACAGGTTTTGTTATCGTGGCCATAAGTTTTACTAAACTGCAATTGATGAAACCGGAGAGATTGTTTTTTAGAAAACGAAAAAAGAGAACTACCTGCTTTGGAAATGAACGGCTAACATAAAGTGTTTGTGGTTCAAGGCAATGATACATATGTTAGCAAGTTTAATACTTGTTTGACTATTGAAGGTGAAAAGTTTTATATTTTACCGATAAAATCCGCACACTTATTCAGACTAATTTCTAACCTACAAAACTAATGTAGACACTAGGCCGTAACCTCCGATAATTTACGAGCTAGCGAGACGCGCTAACCTCGTTCACACAGTGCACGGCAAGCGACCAAAAAATCAAAAAAGCGAGAGACTGTGGCTTGCCAGTTGATGGTTGTGGTTAGGGGTTGTATCAATTCAAGGTTGACAGGCGCCAGGTGTCCGTAAGCGATATGTTCTAGACTGTGAGGTGTCACTCCACTTAGTGGCCGCCACGGTAGAATTGTTCATAGTTTTATCAGACTTGATTGGATTGTTAACTATCTACAGATTCAGTGTTCATGAGGCAGGCTGATCTGTTTTATTAAATGAGTATACTTTTCTACTTTTCTAATTCAATACCAGTACATCTTCCTTCAGGGGCCCTTATGCAACTGGAATGCGATTTTCGGGTTCTGGCAAAACTAGAATAGGGTTAGCAGACCTATACATCTACTAGTATGGAGAGGAGTAGTGTGCTCCACACAATCTTCATAATAAATGCTCCAAATATACACTTACGGCTGGTACTACTACTTGGCGATATAGAGCCGCCATAATAAAGCTTGGCTAACAGCAAGTAATTGCTGTAACACTGTCCAGCCAGCCTGCTACCCGGTTGAGAAAAAGAGGGGCACAGCCAAACAAGGGCCAAACAACCCTAGTGTGATCGCTTGCCCCAATGACGCAGCTCCTGCAAAGCTTGGTGGCAAACTAGGGTCAAACGACCCTATGTGATCTCCATGAACTGCAAAAGCTCGGCAGCACCAGGCAAAGCTCAGCGCAAACTAGGCCAAAACGACCCTATGTGATCACTTGGGGTTGATTGAGTGCGCGCGAGACACAGCCTGTTTTTTTAGTCACAAAGCAAGAAGTGGCCCTATGATTCCAACCTTTTTGTTTGTTGTGTGTTTTGGCCTACCCCACGCACCACGTCCGCCCCCACCCCACCCCTGGACTGTCTAATTGTGTGTTTGTTTTTGTTGTTTGTTTTGTTTCTGCCCCCACGCCAGTGCACACCCCCCACTCCCCACCTGCCTCACCCCCCCACCCAAGCAATGCACACACTCAAGATCCTTCTAAGTTTTAACAAGTTATTCTTCAGTTCTTACATAAGTTACTTCTAAGGTTGTCCTTAAGTCATTCTCAAGTTAACCCCAATTTTAATAAGTACCTTAATAAGTACTAGATCAAGTTCTTAAGTAAGTTTCTTAATAATTTTTTCTTGATAAGTTTCCTTGATTAAGTCATCCATTAAGTACAACTAAGTTATCTTATTAAGTTATCTTAATAATTCTCAAAAACATACAATCTATGGTTTTTATCTTAATAGTAAATGCCTAATATATGATTACACACACGCCCAAAAACGTGTCATCGTTGAGGATGTCTTGATCAGCTTTTTTCTGCATAGATTTAAGAAGTTTTTACATCCGAAGCAACCGCATTGATTACAATTTCTGTCTATGGAAATTACTTTTAAGACTCCATGTCTTTATTTATTGACACCATCATTTATAAGTACGCCAAGATCAATTTTAAAAAATTTAAAATTAAGTTCTTAAAATATTATTACGTTTCCAAATGGATCAAAATAAAGCTTTTTTGGTTATTTTTTTTTTATTGGCGGTTTTGGCGTGCTGGATTCTTTTTCCTGCATTAGTGGCTCAGATTTTTTTTTTGATAGCTTTCGTTTCTGTTGCCATGTGTATATTTTTATAACCATAATAACCGCCCCCTACAGCAGCACAATGCGCCAAAAATGGCAACAGTTATAAGTTCCAATATTCCATGAAGACTTTGGTGCTGTAGGTCTTGTTAACGCATGGAGTTTTTATAGCCGGCATTGACCAACTTGTTCTGGCGCCGGCGGCGTTATGTTTTCATGATTGCTGAAACATTAATTTTTTTTGTCTGTACCACTCTGCTAATTTTTTTCCCTGCTTTAACACGCCCAGGATGAGGATTCTATCACAGTCCTCCACCTGGTTCAGTGTTTTCTGATGATTTTTCCTGGCTTGGTTACTTTCTCCACCTGAATTCTGGTTCTGTATGAATTTCCAGCCCGTTCATTTGAAGGGAAATAAAAATCTATATGATTTAAAAGTAATTACCCATGATTAATGGCTATAACAATGTTGTCCAAATCTGTAATATAATCACACCCAAAGACTCTAATGTCTTGTTAAAACTGGATCTTGCGTTCAATCATACGTAAGTATCCTGTTCAGATTCAATGGAGCAAATCTACTGACTAGTTTTAGTGAACAAACTAAGAGTCCGTTTGCCCCACCAACTTTTTACCATTCTCTCGACCCCAGCAGCGCTTCATACCTGTTTAAGATACTTTAAAATTCTTGTGGAGATCATCAGCTGAAACTGTGACATGCTGAATTCGAGTTCCGAGGAACTGTTTTGTTTTTCCACACGCTGCTAAAGAATACAACCATCTCCTTTTTGGGATAACAGCTGGCCATCAACAGGTCATTTCATAAGTTCTGAAGGTTATAAGGCTGCCTGTAGCTGAAGTAATCATCACTGTTCATGTTTTATATTAAATTAAAATTATTTTATCTTTTTAAAAAATGAGCACCGAAAAAACTTTTGCAAACCTTGTATAGCCCAATCTCAGTTATTGGAGGACTTAAGTGTATGATAAACATCAATGCTTGGAAACAAGCTGTTAGAGAAATAAACCAGCAGATCTGCAAACTAGACTTTGAGGATTCAGCAAAGCTGATTGCTATCATTGGCAGCTTCGGTTGCCACGAAAGATTTCTAGTAAGCGCAAGGAATACTTCCAGACAATATAAATAAGTAAGATAAAAAATACATTAATAAAAAAATGGCTTCACTCTAATAATGATTACGGCGGCGCCTGTGGTGAATGCGCTTGCTTTAGCGGCAGTAATTTTGCATTTTAGTAAACTCGGGATGACCAGCGAGAGAAAAAGACATACAAAAGCTATTGCGCAACTAGCAGCTGCACAAGACGCTATGAAAGGCAGAGACTTGAGCAGTAGATTTTATTAATGACAACACTGACAAGAACAGGGCATGCAGCTTACACATTTAAAAATGTTGACCAAGCAATAAAAGAATATTATCAAGTAACAGCAAACCAGACCAGACATTGCCCCACACCAAAATTTCAGTGAACTTAATCAACCATCAGAAAAACACAAGATGCAAGGAAATCGGTTTATTGTCGTTGGTACACTGTCTAGTATTTTGATGCCATAATAAAGCTGAATAAAAAAAATGGACAAAATCTATTATTCGCCAAAAGTATACTGTAAGGGCATCACAGCAATTAAAAGCTAAGCAAGCAGCTGAGTCAGTGAACAAAACACCAAAAGAATTGTTATCTAAAAAAGCTGATTTGGCAAATTTATTTTACCTGCACCTAGACGAATACAGAGATCCACACTTTGTCAATACAACTCCAAACGACAACCCTTCAAATGACCTTTTAATATTACCCTCTTATAAGGATTAGACGAGAAAGAATTTTAAGTACGCCATCACAGTCATTGACATGGCTTCAATATACAAAGATGCGGAGCCATTAACACAAAAGAGTGCTAATGCTGTTGCTGTTTGCTATCAACTGATATACCAACGAGGTCCACTAACTTAACCCTCGCATGATTCAATTGATGTAAGGAAAAGAAATTAAAGGCCAAGTGAATCAATTTTGTTAAACATAGAGTTAACCATTAAAAGAGGCATTCCGGTAGTTCACAGAAACATCAGGCTTTAAGTTGAAAAACTTAACAAACAGTTTTAGCTGAAATTCTGTTTACTCCTACCAAGTATCACAGAGATCATATTGAACAATTCTCGCAACACAGAATGGGTTAGAAGATTGCCCTCAGTTTTGCGCGCAATGAATAATGAAGAATTAAAAGGGTTAAACATACACAGCAATCAAAAGAAAAACAATAAAAGTTTTGAAGAGCGTCATTTATCCAGCAAACTATTACAATTTGGATGAAAGTAAGGCACTTTATTACCGGGAAGCAGAAGGGGAACACTCGCATCAGTGCAACCGATCCAGGTTGGAGTTTTTGACCCATATGAAAAAAAAAAGAATTGTAAAGAAGATTCCGCCCCGGTATTCATTTACGAGAAAACTGACACAACAAAACAGCCAGCCCCAAAGATCTTTTGTGACGGAAGAACTGCAATAATCCAGCCAGGCCACGTTCCGCTTTAATTAATTTACGGTCTCAGTGCCCAATGCTATGAAAACTCCGGATAACAACACCCCGTTTTGTGTTTTGTTCTATCTAACGACTTCTTTGTTACAACTGTTGTGTTGATCTCATGTAGATTAGATCGCATTTTACTTTGTCATGATGAAAAGTCTTATTGCCAAACAGTGCTACGTTGTAGTTGTCCTGTGATATGTTTGACTGCACAACGCCCCTGGGGGGCGATATATTCCCTTTGCTTTCCTAATGATTTTCTCCTGCTCGAAATACTGTACATTTTTGACCTTAACACCCACAAACTCCTTGATCACCTTTCCAGATAATTCATCCTTCATCTTTCCTAAAACTTCTGTAAGTAAATAGAATGTAAAGGCGAGTCTTAGGGTAATCAGATGTTTATAACCATCCACCGCGTGATCCTTTAACAACTTCCATTTCCATGTCTTTATATAAGATGTTCTTCAGTAGTGATAATATAACAAAACTAACTGTATCTCTAGTGTAAAGTACTCTGCCTCAGGATACGAGGGCTAAAGTAGTCATAAAGAAACTCTAACATCAAAAACTTTGATAATTCAAAACAGATAACCCAATAAATGTTCACTTGTTTTGGGGTGCTAATTTTACTTCTTTTTATCATCATTATGCCCAAAAAGCAGATCATGAATCTTCTAAAGTCCTGATAATTGGGAGGTTTTGAAGTTATCTTACTTGCTTCAATCTCTTTGTGACTATACTTGACATCTTTGCGCTATATGTGGCGGAATCTCCATAGTCTTTCCAAAACATCTGTTGTCATCACGTGAAAAAAGTCTTTTTCAGAGTCACTGTGGAATTGGTTCTGAGAATCAGGTTCTTCATGATGTATGGTTTCATGACTGTTCTTGAATCGAAAGCAATTATGCTGATGAACAGCTGTTAACTTCAAACCATGTCTTAAAAATAAAATTGTAAAGTCTGTAATTGACAGACATAAATTTTTTTGCCGCGAAGATTAGGCACAAGTTTAGGTGGCTCCAAGGATTCGTCTTAGACATACTGCTGCTAATGGATATTCATTATGCAGGTATGAGTTCCTGATGAATTCCTAAGTCAACTTCTAAATGAAACCACGTCTGATGAACCGGAGTTTAAACTGCTCAAACCACGTTAATCCTTTTGAATATTATTCCGTACCTGTGTACATTTTAAAAGTTACGTAATGGAATGATTGCGCCATAGCCCAACCATACAGATTGTTTGCATCTAAATACATGAGATAGTTAGACCTTTACTGGAATCATAATGATCCAAGTATTTGTTGTTATGCTTTACAGTAATGATTCGACGCCATACTAATTCCTCCATCAATCCCGTTTCAAATCATCGAGAATCTTGGAAGTCAACAATAAATCATCTGTCCTCCAGTAAACTTTAAGAAGCGTCCCACTCATCCCGGGCGCCAGAAAAATAAATCGCAGGATCCAAGCTGTAATGTTTTCATTCAGGACTTACATGTAATTTTTCAATACTGTCCCGCCAACAAACATACATCGGCCATTAAGTAGAGCATGATAGTCTCCCATCGTTTACACTCAACTTCCTGCCACGCTCTTGATCATTTAGGTTAATCAGAGTCGCTAATGACCTTATCCTCTAAGACTAAAATGAACGCTCCTTAGTTTGTAAGTGTATCATCGTCAAACCTTCCCAACTGTTCATGTACTCCATAAGGATAACGCCCTTTACTAACGAGAGTTGGACAAATATTCTTCCGTTATTGGGCCAGGACTTAAAGGACAAAGCCGTACTCTAATGATCCATCATGTGCTGCATAGAGTCATAAAAAGACATGTTATTAAAGTGAAACCATGTAACTTTTCTGATGACTGTGCAATTAATGCACCCAAAGCATCGGTCTACTGCTTTCAATATAATGTGAGAGTCGTAAACTCGCAAGTTATGAAAGAAGAATGGGCAGCCTCCATGTCTTTGATCAAACTTTAGTTGAAAGATTGCATTTACTGATGTGCTGCTCCTCTGAACTTTCACAAGATGTATTTCAAGGTCTCTACTGTGGGGTTTACTCTCTTGGGCGTAGCTCTAAAACCGCAAATCCAACAGTGAGTGGCTGATGGCATACAGTGAGAGTGGTCTCAGGCTCATCATGATTTCAGATAAATTCAGATTATTAGAACAGTCATACGCACTTTCAGCATAGCGTTCCTAAGAAGTATACTGCAGCATCAGTCCTCTATATAAATCTGGCTCTTAATAAACGCCATCCGACCTAACAAAAATGAATGCAAATGCACAAAACTGATTGATTTACACCATAAGACAGTTTTTCGTAAGTTTTTGGTGGTGCCTGGCCCTTCATAGAAGGAACAATAAGCGACTCGTCAAGTACTGCGTAAACACGTAAGGATTGTTTGCAGCCGTTTCCCCAGTTTCTTAAAACTAACTTTAGAACCTGGCGGGGGCGTAAGTAATTTCTGTCCTTACAGTCTACAGAACTTTAACAATTTTATATATTAATTTCACGTCGCATCTTGCACAGATGTCATTCTGTTAAACATTTACTTCTACAGAATTCTTGTATGCCATGAACTTTTGAAGTATGCTGCGTTTATCTACTCATTGTACGTATTCAATTTGTAATTGGCAGGCCCTGCAGTCTAAAACATTAGGAGTAAGTCCCACATGACTTTTGGCTGGTTCGCCTATTGTTTGACTGATCTTGACACTTTAATGCACCAAATTTGTTTCCCCTCCTCCAGCCCATGTGTATACATTTTAACAGTTATTGGGTGTTTTGTGTCTTCAACTGATCAATGTGGTCTACACAACAGAAAGTGATATTCCATTGAAGTTAAGATCTTTGTGTATTTCTGATAGTTAGTCACTGCTCCACTGAGTGGTTGCGGACATGATGCAGCCTTGCAAGAACGCACCACATGAAACATTTGTCGTCTGAATACTTTATGTTTAAAAACTGCTCTCTTTAAAAAACCAACTCCCGAGTAGCGGAATGTAATCCTTGCCTTCAATCGTTGCATACTTGCCAGTTTTAATGTAATCACTAAGACTTCGGCCCCTCAGACCAACCAGAGCCTCTCATTTTAGCTTCCACAGCGCAGACATAAACTTGTGTAAGCAGTTGGTCTCCAAGCGCGGGTGTTAAGTCATTAGAGGAAAGATAGTCCTGTTGTTAGTTGAGACCCAGACTCCTAGATTTTCTTCATTTATTGTTACAATAGTCGAATTAAAACAGCTAAAATTACTTTCACTGGCGGTCTATTGTTAGTTTACTTGGAACAGTTGAAGAAATTGCATGAACACACTTGCCTGTACGTTGGTTGGGTCAATACCTACTAATCAATAACATTCAGTGCTCTTATAAACGCTCTCCCCAAGCATTCCTTCCCAAAGAATTCGTCTTGTCCTTTCAAATACTTAGCCCATGCTGTCTTTCTTTTCTAAGCCCAAATATTAATTTAAAAATAAAAAAAAATACTATAATCAGAACCAATAACAACGGTCTTTTTGCGCTTGGACTCATAAACTAAAGAATAAACACCTTTCGGTGTTGTTCAAGTGAGCTGTTTTAGAACAGAGTTTAATGTCTACGTTTTACTTTTTTTAAGCATCCTTTTTTATCTGCTCGGCCGTCAGGTCTGTTGAGAAAAACTTGCCCTCGCCTTTCATGAAGATCACAACATATGTCTTTTAGTAGTCATCAAAACGACCTGTAAACGATAAAATTCTTCGAATCCGTGATGTTTGAGTCAACAACGCTTATTTAATGTCAGTTAAAACGAACTAAGTTTAGCTGTTATTAGTTGAACCATAGCTGTGAGGCTTTTGGATTATAGTTTTTTATTTTTTTGCAGGCTAGCACCTACAGCAAATGAACACAGACCCGAGAGCTAAAGACAAACCACCTAGAGGTAAAAGCTCTGCCGGTGCACCGACGCCTGTTGCTAACTAATAGGCCTACACTGTTCCTGCCGATGCAGCACATATAGTCGATGGCTCCAAGTATTGACATAATGTAACAGCAATAAAGGCAGCAGAATACCTTCGTTTGGTTTGCTGTAATTTTGAAAGGTCCTGCCTCTATTTTTGTTGCATTTGTGTACTGTTTGTTAATCTGAAGGTTTTACATTCAGCAGCAGAATTGCCCTGCTATCTCTTCTTTTGGCGGTGCAGTAGGCACAAATTGGATACACCAGGAACAGACATGCTTTTTATAAAATAAAAAGAAATTAGTATTGTATATCTTGAATCTGCTACCTTCCATAGTCACTTCGTCAACAGTAAATAAAAACAAATGTACAATAAAGCGGTATATCCGAGAACTTTCTTCTTCTCTATCAATTTGAAATGTTTATTACGTCTCTCACAGTTCTCACACCTTCTTCTCACCCGCATCCAAGTAACTGATTATCCTCCGTTGGACCTAAGGTCAATCCATAAACCGAATTTTGTGGTTAATAATCAGTCCAAGTCTTACACTGTTAAGGTGTAGATCTTTAGCCGCAAGGTCTGCTGTTGACTTCTAACCCCACCCACCCCCAACAATTTTCTTATTTCGTCACAATGATGATAAGGTCTAAGTCCGCTAGCATAGAATTGGTTAGGACTGCCAACAATCGAACATTGTACATTCGTTATTTTTAGGATAAAAAACATTCACTTCTCTATGAATGGTTCTTCACATCACACAAGCAATAAAAACCTTTAAGCGATCTTGCTGAGACGCTAAAACTAAAATTCCATATAGTGTCTGCCCTGCTTCTAGATATTTGTATGATGAGACGCACGTTGATCGTAATATTAAATATAGTTGGTACTATATAGATCCCCAATCAGCTTGCTAAATCAGGGTTGCTAACAACAGTCAAAACACTAACGAGATGTCAAAAACGTACTTGCTTCGGTGTCTGTTGATTTGAATAACACTTTTGTATTCATAAAAAGTTAGTTCATATGAACAAACTGTCTTTTAATGCTCCTTAAAGTATCGGGGCATCGCTTTTAAACAACTCAAAATCTGGGGAAAGGAAAGCGATTACATAACACGCATAACTTACAGCTAAAGCCTTTGCTGGCTTATAAGCACCTGCGGCGATTATCGTCTCCTATTCTAAGTTTTATTGCATCTCATCCATTGCTAATTCCCTTGAAACGCAAGATCTTCCCCTTTCCATACAGCGGTTAGCCATAGATCAGAAAAGGTTCAAAAAATGTCTGCATGTTTAAGAGAAAAATACTTCTTGCCCCTCAAGTTACAGAAAATTCTTAAACATTTCCCGTCCAATTCTGACAACGTTATCTGTTTAGGTCTGTTGTTGAAGCAAGTACTATTTTAAAAGTAAGATCCCGTGCGAGCCTGGCACGATCAAATCATCCGCTCCTAGGTCGGAAAATCTAACAGAAATATATGATCTGCATCATAGTAGAAGGAATAAATGAACATTAATAATCCGTATAATTTCCCCGCACGCCAAAGGGTTCTTTCAGCTTTCTATACGGCCAAGAAATCGAGCCATAATGCTGAGCCATTTTTTAATAAACAAAATAAAAAGTTAATTATTTTAAAACATTGCAGGAATTGAAAGGCGAAGAATGATTATGAAGTTTTTGACCCTGGAGACATAAGAGTGAAATGATCCCTTTGACACGCATCGCTCAGCGCTCTCAATGCGACGTGAATAACAGAAAGTACGTTCGGAGCATTTTACCAAAGTATAGGCCAAGAACCGCCCGAATTTATAGACCCAAATGATGTTATAAATTAGAATATGGTCCTTTTGTTTGTAAAGAGCGATCAAGGAGACATCTGTTCGGCTTACAACTAAACCAGAACCCATCAAAAGTTTTTACCAAGAGTACAATTATACAAAGACTCTGTGAAAGATCAAAATCTCCTTAGCATTGCTAGACACAATTAGATAGTGATGCAGTTGCTAAACTTCAAACACACTGCAGGAACTCCCAACAGCAAACCAAACTACAAAACATTGAACTTAAAGAATTAAATCAATCGGCAGATAAAATAATAAATGCATCGAAAGCGAAACCAGTTTTCAGAAGAAACAGGATAAAGACTATACAAACACGACCGCCCGCTACCCAAGCGAGAAAAAGAGGCCCTATGATCATGCTTTAAGAAGGATCAAGAGGCGGAATTAACAAACAATTATCAAAACTATGCGAACTAGCTGAGCATAAAAAAAAAAAAGAAAAACTCTTGAGGCTGATGATCGCCAACTTAGGGCCAGAATATTAAAAAGAAATGAATATGACAAAGACTAAAAGAAATGAACAAGAAAGATCAGCAAGACTAGAATGCAAACTACTAACCGGGACCATTACGAACACAAGTAAAAAGAATAAGAGAAACTATCGAAAAAATTTTAATATGAAGACACTCACACTAGCAGAACGATACGACACTGTTTAGAGACATGAGTTCACATTAGCTAAGCGTTATAACCTGCCCTTAGATTTGTCAATAAGTACACTGGTGATGGCTATTACAGGCCGGTGGTGGGGAGCAAAGTTCATGCCTTCCGCGCCATCAGCCTCCACCTGATAAATCATCGGGTAAAAAAACAGCTGATCATCTCGCGAATTTATTAAAAAAATTAGCTGGTAAACTAATAGACGCTTTACCAGGAATATTTTGGGGAGTATGTCAGCTGGCTTTGTCTACTGCAAGCAAAGTAGTTTGGCTTTATGCCGAGCACTTATGGACATTATTTCTCTTAATAGTTGGGTTAATAGTCCAGTAAGATAAAGGACCAAGTAATCCTAGCCAGTTAATCCAAGAACAAGCGCTGTCCTTGTCATATTCATGGCCATCGCGACAGAGTCCCGAGCTTTGCTGAGTCTTCAATGACTAGTTGTGGTTTGTACTTACAGGAATTAGATACAACTTAATCTTGGGGCGTTCTTTTAATTGTTTGTAAATATTACTGGCTCAGAATTTATGTCGTTTTTCTTCCCAACCTTCTGTTCATGGTGCCTGCGAATAAGAATTTTCATTAATTATAGTTTATTATTATTCCAACCTGGAGTCCTGAGGTAAGAATGGCATCATGTCTAAACCAGTGCAAACATCCAAGTCTACTTTCGATCTAGCGTATTGTAAAACATGTTGTACCGTTTGAATACTTGAAGTAAAAATTCCCAACCAGTAAGAATAAATGCGTCCTCTACATTTGCCTAAGTATTGTTTATGTGCGTCAAAGCAGTAGAAGGATCAAGTTATGCTTGATAATTGCCTAGCCTGAGCTTTTGAACCTAGCAAACACCAAACGTACGTGCGAATAGAGTCGTTTTATTTCGTTCATTCCGCTCTAGTTAGGCCCTTAGAGTGTCAAGATAATGTTGACCATTGGCTGTTTTATTGCTCTTGCTGGTAGGGACCCAGGCTGAGACAGTTTTGCTGAAAAAAAGTTTTGAAAGAAGGATGCCAGGTCATAGTATATACTTTCATGTGCGATCCCCGAAAATAAAGGTCGCCTAGACCATGATTATTAACCAACGTTTGTCTAAAGCCATGTCTTGATGTTCATATTTGAATTCGATACAGACCTTCAAAAGCCTTCAATTTCCTATTATGTTGCTGAGTGGATTAAACGGTTGTCCTTTTGGTGCAATGGCTCTCGCAGTTCATCCAAAATACGTCTAACCGAGTATATATAAAGAAATCTGTACACTGACCTCACCAAAGGATCATTGGTGATTTAAATGATCAGCATACGACCCGCACACCCAGTAGATCGACAAAACACATCAACGTTTAACTGTACTGATAAAACTGCATCGGAAGACTAAACCACGCTTTCTTGATGTGGTCGTTTTAATAGGGGGTAAGATATCTGCTAATGGATAACTCACGCTTTTTTTAGAAAAGAGGAAGTCCTGGGTCACAGCAATGACAAGAAGTATCATCATTATGCTATATTTTTAAGATTGTAGTGCTGCCCAACAAGATCTTATGCATCAGCATATTTGAAATGCACTCAATTTTATAATTTGTTTTAAAAAATGATTTGTAACAAAAACATCCCAAGACCGCCCTCGTTTTTAGAAACATCTATTGATAACGAATGCTGGGGCCAAAATGTTTGCGCTCCATGAAATATTCTACAAAGACGTATTGTTTAATATAACAAAACCAGAATCAAACTTATGATCTAAAAGTAAACAGAAGGTCAGGGACCAAATTAGCCAGTTAACAATACCTGATTTTTATAACTAGGTTTTTGCTCACTAAAAGAAGCATGAATAACTTTGCAATTACTCTCAAACTTAACAAAGCAAATCTAAAAAGTCATGAGTTAACATTATAAGCTTGAAGAAGAAGAAACATCTTCCTTTGATAGAGAGCTAGCTAAAATGTTAGGCTTTACAACTACAATTTACCCACTCATAGTTTTCTTGCTGAGCCAACAAAACTACTTATTAGGGAGAAAATCCAGCTCGATCTTCATTACAATCAATACTCTATGTTCATTATGAATTAGCTTAGCACTGATATAAATCTTATCTGAAGGAAGGCGCCACCTTCAACTGTTTAAAAAGAGCTCTTCCGATCAGGGAAAGCTGCATATTGCGATTCTGAAAATTATACAATTCCTAATTTTACAGTTCAAAAATTAGTTTGTGGGAGGGTCGATCATTTAATAATAAAAATCAAGAACAAAGCGGGGAAATAGTGAAATGTGATAACCTGCACATTGTTTTTGGACATGAATTAATTGCGTTACTAAAAATAATGTCGCTGTTGGCCAGAAGAACCAGGATTACATTAGCGCCTGTAAGTGTATAACTTTAGAATAAAAAGACCTTCAGACGTTGCGGACTTGAACAGAATGGTGAGAATAGGGCGCTTTTTAGGTTTTGAGTACACTAAATAAGTGATTATAAACGCAAAGAGGTAGGCGACAACAAAAAAGTTTCCTAAACTAGAACAGCTGCCAATCTAGAAGCAAATATATGTTGGTCAGTATGATATAAATAGCTCGACAACCTGACCTCAAGGCACTTAGAACCTATTTAGATGGGACATAAAATTTGGAATTCATAGAGCCCAATAACATATTTTCGCCGTCAAAAAGTTTCAGAAAAAGCATTCAACTCTGTGCCCTTTACATGTAAGTCCTATTCCAGATGACATAGTCGGAAAGAGATGAAATAAAGCCGTAAGGGAAAACAGTACAAATCCTCACAGAAGAGAAGCGTTCTAAAAGGAGGCTTTCTACAAAATTACAGTTCATGCCGCAATAAATTAGGGGACACGTTCACATAATATTAGAAATTTCTGTCTTAAAAGATAAGGAGAAGGATTTGGGGTTGTGGCTGTTAGTGGACTCCTTTTTAAAGGATTCTAATTAGCTGGCAAAACTTTAGCCGTGACATCTTAAAGTTACTGTTGTCATTCTTCACAATGCGGAAGGATATTTAATACATAAACAACAATCAACAAAATCAATATTAGTCTAAATAAAAACAATCTTACAGCAACTGATTGGATTAATCTATACACACTTAAAGGCCTTATAGGATTTAAAAAAACTGAACAAGTTTTAACAGAGGGCATGAAAAAAACCATAACCGATAGATTAAGTATCTGTTATAAAACTAATAGAGACAGTTAAACTTTATGACAAAAACCCCTCATTGGGTTCATTTGTGATATGTGTAGCAGACTGGTTGTGGAAAAACATATTTGTCCTCGACCAATTACAAACAGTTAATCGTTAAAATTATAATCATATTGGGTTATTTCTGTCAACACTTAAATGGAACAAAGCTTATCAAATAGAAGAGTTTATAAGGACCGATGAAATACATATAAATAGTTAATCCAAGCAATAAACCTGAGTGAGTGTTTTAGAACAGTATTATAGAGCTGTTTGAAGGAACGCAGACACTATTTATTATATAAGGACTTGTTCGGCATGAAAGAGACATAGTTAAAAAGAGAAACACCTTTGTCAAAACTAGCTTTCAGTGGAAGGCATGCTGGGATAAGTGTGTGGATTTTATGTCAGAAATATAACTCGGTTTTAAAAGACTTTAGAGAACAGTTAAAAAACTTTTAGTTTTATTTCACATGAAAGACAGAGACTCATTTGAAGAATGTTTGCGCGAAAATGATGTTATTGAAAATGACCAGGAAAAACATAGGATTAAACAAAAACTGAATCTGAAAAGTTTAGTAAATTAGTATTGAAAACGGATAACCCTGCACAGTATGTTTGTTTGTAGATAATCGTTATTTTTTGGGTATTGAAGTCTTACTTGGCAGAGAACAGGAAAACCTTTATTCTGGGCCACTTTCGCCCGAAAACGGGTTTTGAGGGCGAAAGTGGCCCAGAATGAAGGTTTTCCTGTTCTCTCCCCTGTGGACTCGTGTAGCCAGAGGGCATGAAGGGGGGGGGGGGACGAACAGCATTTCCCCCTGGGACTCGTGTAGCCAGAGGACATGAAGGGGGGGGGGGGGGGGGGGACGAACAGCATTTCCCCTGGGACTCGTGTAGCCAGAGGACATGAAGGGGGGGGGGGGGGGACGAACAGCATTTCCCCTGGGACTCGTGTAGCCAGAGGGCATGAAGGGGGGGGGGGGGAACAAACAGAAGGAGACGGGGTGGATGATAGACAAAGGGCAGATTGGGTGAAGGTGTGGACCTCCAGGCGGACACACAAGTTCAGTGTGCTAGTTTACACGGCGCGTACAGAGGCTATTAACATCTCTGTGAAACAAGCTCAGGCTCTGGTTTCTTGTGCTTGCTTACGTGACAGCCAACCCTTTGATCAGCTTTTTTCCTTTCAAGCTTCCACACACGACCAGGGACTAAGGCAGAGGCAAGAAAAAGGAAAGAAAGAAAGAAAGGAAGGAAAGGAGGGAAGAAGAAAAGAAAGAAAGAAAGAAAGGAAGAAAAGAAAGAAAGAAAGAAAAAAGAAAGAAAGAAACATCAAACTCTAAGGGAGGAGAGAACAAACAAGAGGTGAGGTCACAGAAGGCAGCTACTTGTTGACCGGGCACTTGTTTACAACCCCCGAGAGTCACATGCTGATTTGAAAACTGTGGGAGAAATGCGTGAGAGGACACGAGGATGTTCTCCCATCTTTGAACTCTGTGTCTCAGTGCTCGTCGTCAACCTCCAATAGCAAGCTGAGCATTGCTACCGCTGTGTGGAACAACGCTATCATCTTGTCTGTCTGTCCATCTCTCTGTCCGTCAGTTTGTCCACAAAGACTGAAAGCAGAACATTGTAAGGTTCCAGTGCAAAACTGACGAACTGAATGAAGGGAGAGATGTTCACTGACAAGCATGGCGCATGGCATCAGCACACTCAGGATTGATTCTCAATCTCCTCACTCCGTCTCCTTGCACTCCTGTATTCCTCCCATTTTCCTCACTTTATTGTCTTCTGTGTTCCTCCCATTTTCCTCACTTTATTGTCTTCTGTATTCCTCCCATTTCCCTCACTTTATTGTCTTCTGTGTTCCTCCCATTTCCCTCACTTTATTGTCTTCTGTATTCCATTGTCCTTACTTTATTGTCTTCTGTATTCCATTTCCCTCACTTTATTGTCTTCTGTATTCCATTGTCCTCACTTTATTGTCTTCTGTATTCAATTGTCCTCACTTTATTGTCTTCTGTATTCCATTGTCCTCACTTTATTGTCTTCTGTATTCCATTGTCCTCACTTTATTGTCTTCTGTATTCCATTTCCCTCACTTTATTGTCTTCTGTATTCCATTTTCCTCACTTTATTGTCTTCTGTATTCCATTTCCTCACTTTATTGTCTTCTGTATTCTTCTGTATTCCATTTCCCTCACTTATTGTCTTCTGTATTCCATTTCCCTAACTTTATTGTCTTCTGTATTCCATATTCCTCACTTTATTGTCTTCTGTATTCCTCCCATTTCCCTCACTTTATTGTCTTCTGTATTCCTCCCATTTCCCTCACTTCATTGTCTTCTGTATTCCTCCCATTTCCCTCACGTTATTGTCTTCTGTATTCCCCCCATTTCCCTCACTTCATTGTCTTCTGTATTTCATATTCCTCACTTCATTGTCTTCTGTATTCCTCCCTTTTCCCCTCACTTTATTGTCTTCTGTATTCCATTTCCCTCACTTTATTTTGTCCCCTGTGTTCTCCCCTTTCCCTCACTTTATTTTGTCTCCTGTGTTCTCCCCATTTCCCTCACTTTATTGTCTTCTGTTTTCCCTCCCATTTCTCTCACTTTTTTGTCTTCTGTATTCCTCCCACTTCCCTCGCTATTGTCTTCTGTATTTCATTTCCCTCACTTTATTGTCTTCTGTATTCCATTGCCCTCACTTTATTGTCTTCTGTATTCAATTGTCCTCACTTTATTGTCTTCTGTATTCATTGTCCTCACTTATATTGTCTTCTGTATTCCATTGTCCTCACTTTATTGTCTTCTGATTCCATTTCCCTCACTTATTGTCTTCTGTATTCCATTTTCCTCACTTTATTGTCTTCTGTATTCCATTTCCCTCACTTTATTGTCTTCTGTATTCCATTTCCCTAACTTTATTGTTTCTGTATTCCATATTCCTCACTTTATTGTCTTCTGTATTCCTCCATTTCCCTCACTTTATTGTCTTCTGTATTCCTCCATTTCCTCACTTCATTGTCTTCTGTATTCCTCCATTTCCCTCACGTTATTGTCTTCTGTATTCCTCCCATTTCCCTCACTTCATTGTCTTCTGTATTTCATATTCCTCACTTCATTGTCTTCTGTATTCCTCCCATTTCCCTCACTTTATTGTCTTCTGTATTCCATTTCCCTCACTTTATTTTGTCTCCTGTGTTCTCCCCATTTCTCTCACTTTATTTTGTCTCCTGTGTTCTCCCCATTTCCTCACTTTATTGTCTTCTGTGTTCCTCCCATTTCTCTCACTTTTTTGTCTTCTGTATTCCTCCCACTTCCCTCGCTATTGTCTTCTGTATTTCATTTCCCTCACTTTATTGTCTTCTGTATTCCATTGTCCTCACTTTATTGTCTTCTGTATTCAATTGTCCTCACTTTATTGTCTTCTGTATTTCATTTTCCTCACTTTATTGTCTTCTGTATTCCATTTTCCTCACTTTATTGCCTTCTGTATTCCATTTCCCTCACTTTATTGTCTTCTGTATTTCATTTTCCTCACTTTATTGTCTTCTGTATTTCATTTCCCTCACTTTATTATCTTCTGTATTTCATTTCCCTCACTTTATTGTCTTCTGTATTCCTCCCATTTCCCTCACTTTATTGTCTTCTGTATTCCATTTCCCTCACTTTATTGTCTTCTGTATTCCATTTCCCTCACTTTATTGTCACACACATACGATCCCACACTGCTCTGGGACTCTGTGTCACCACATTCTCATACAGGTGCCTGTAAAATGATGAACAACAATTTCGAAGGAAGTATTCATTTTCATTGCGTTCAACTTTCCTATATTCTCGTTGTCTTGGTTTCCATGTGGTATCAGTGGTATTTCTTGCTATGAAAGGCGTCCTGTGGTCGGCTAGGCTGTAATATCAAAGAATGTGAAAGGCTTTCTTTTCCCCATGTGAAAGGCTTTCTATTCCCATGTGAAAGGCTTTCTATTCCCATGCGGGCTCATTCCAGCTTTACCCAAATACACACCCACATTCGGCTTGCACTGTCACACCTTGAGCAATCAATAAAACGTTATCAAGAGGCAATCCCCCGGAGAAGATAATGTTCAGTGGCTAAGCCATTTTTCGTGGTGTTTAGTAGTCTCTTTTTGATCCAGTATCCTCAAAATACCACCTCCTCAGCTGCCTACTGACCTTGGGGAACAGTCACTGAGCGAATCTGACTGAGCATCTCCATTAGGATGCACCATTCTATCTACCGGAGACAGTCCTCACAATATTGCTTCCATTAGGATAGCACCATTCTATCTACCCGGAGACAGTCCTCACAATATTGCCTCCATTAGGATAGCACCATTCTATCTTCCGGAGAGAGTCCTCACAATATTGCTCCATTAGGATAAACCCATTCCATCTACTCAGGGACAGTCTTCACAATTTGCTCCATTAGGATAGCACCATTCTATGTACCCAGGGACAGTCCTCACAATATTGCCTCCATTAGGATAGCGCCATTCTATCTACCCGAGACAGTCCTCACAAGATTGCCTCCATTAGGATAGCACCATTCTATCTACCCAGGGACAGTCCTCACAATATTGCCTCCATTAGAATAGCACCATTCTATCTACCCAGGGACAGTCCTCACAATATTGCCTCCATTAGGATAGCACCATTCTATCTACCCAGGGACAGTCTCACAATATTGCCTCCATTAGGATAGCACCATTCTATCTACACGGAGACAGTCCTCACAAGATTGCCTCCATTAGGATAGCACCATTCTATCTACCCAGGGGCAGTCCTCACAATATTGCCTCCATTAGGATAGCACCATTCTATCTACCCGGAGACAGTCCTCACAATATTGCCTCCATTAGGATAGCACCATTCTATTCTACCCGGAGACAGTCCCCACAATATTGCCTCCATTAGGATAGCACCATTCTATCTACCGGAGACAGTCCTCACAATATTGCCTCATTAGGATAGCACCATTCTATCTACCCGGAGATAGTCCTCACAATATTGCCTCCATTAGGATAGCACCATTCTATTTCCCGGAGACAGTCCTCACAATATTGCCTCCATTAGGATAACACCATTCCATCTACTCAGGGGCAGTCTCACACATATTGCCTCCATTAGGATAGCACCATTCTATGTCCAGGGACAGTCCTCACAATATTGCCTTATTAGGATAGCGCCATTCTATCTACCCGGAGACAGTCCTCACAAGATTGCCTCCATTAGGATAGCACCATTCTATCTACCCCGGGACAGTCCTCACAAGATTGCCTCCATTAGGATAGCACCATTCTATCTACCAGGGACAGTCCTCACAATATTGCCTCCATTAGGATAGCACCATTCTATCTACCCAGGGACAGTCCTCACAATATTGCCTCCATTAGGATAGCACCATTCAATTACCCGGAACAGTCCTCACAAGATTGTCTCCATTAGGATAGCACCATTCTATCTACCCAGGGACAGTCCTCACAATATTGCCTCCATTAGGATAGCACCATTCTATCTACCCGGAGACAGTCCTCACAATATTGCCTCCATTAGGATAGCACCATTCTATCTACCCAGAGACAGTCCTCACAATATTGCCTCCATTAGGATAGCACCATTCTATCTCCCAGAGACAGTCCTCACAATATTGCCTCCATTAGGATAGCACCATTCTATCTACCCGAGACAGTCCTCACAATATTGCCTCCATTAGGATACACCTTCTATCTACCCGGAGGACAGTCCTCACAATATTGCCTCATTAGGATAGCACCATTCTATCTTCCCGGAGACAGTCCTCACAATATTGCCTCCATTAGGATAACACCATTCCATCTACTCAGGGACAGTCCTCACAATATTGCCTCCATTAGGATAGCGCCATTCTATGTACCCAGGGACAGACCTCACAATATTGCCTCCATTAGGATAGCGACATTCTATCTACCCGTAGACAGTCCCCACAAGATTGCCTCCATTAGGATAGCACCATTCTATCTACCCAGGGACAGTCCTCACAATATTGCTCCATTAGGATAGCACCATTCTATTACCAGGGACAGTCCTCACAATATTGCCTCCATTAGGATAGCACCATTCTATCTACCAGGGACAGTCCTCAAAATATTGCCTCCCTTAGGATAGCACCATTCTATCTACCGCAGACAGTCCTCACAAGATTGCCTCCATTAGGATAGCACCATTCTATCTACCCAGGGACAGTCCTCACATATTGCCTCCATTAGGATAGCACCATTCTATCTACCCGGAGACAGTCCTCACAAGATTGCCTCCATTAGGATAGCACCATTCTATCTACCAGGGGACAGTCCTCACAATATTGCCTCCATTAGGATAGCACCATTCTATCTACCGGAGACAGTCCTCACAATATTGCCTCCATTAGGATAGCACCATTCTATCTACCGGAGACAGTCGAGTCCTCACAAGATTGCCTCCATTAGGATAGCACCATTCTATCTACCCAGGGACAGTCCTCACAATATTGCCTTCATTAGGATAGCACCATTCTATCTACCCGGGAGACAGTCCTCACAATATTGCCTCCATTAGGATAACACCATTTTTATCTACCCAGGGACAGTCCTCACAATATTGCCTCCATTAGGATAGCACCATTCTATCTACTCGGAGACAGTCCTCACAATATTGCCTCCATTAGGATAGCACCATTCTATCTACCCAGGGACAGTCCTCACAATATTGCCTCCATTCTGATAGCACCATTTTTATCTACCGGAGACAGTCCTCACAATATTGCCTCCATTAGGATAGCACCATTCTATCTACCCGGAGGACAGTCCTCACAATATTGCCTCCATTAGGATGGCACCATTCTATCTACCGGAGACAGTCCTCACAATATTGCCTCCATTAGGATAGCACCATTCTATCTACCGGAGACAGTCCTCACAATATTGCCTCCATTAGGATAGCACCATTCTCTCTACCCGGAGACAGTCCTCACAAGATTGCCTCCATCAGGATAGCACCATTCTATCTACCCAGGGACAGTCCTCACAATATTGCCTCCATTAGGATAGCACCATTCTATCTACCCCGGAGACAGTCCTCACAATATTGCCTCCATTAGGATAGCACCCTTCTATCTACCGGAGACAGTCCTCACAAGATTGCCTCCATTAGGATAGCACCATTCTATCTACCCAGGGACAGTCCTTACAATATTGCCTCCATTAGAATAGCACCATTCTATCTACCGGAGACTGTCCTCACAATA
This sequence comes from Conus ventricosus, assembly GCA_018398815.1. Lineage (NCBI taxonomy): Eukaryota > Metazoa > Mollusca > Gastropoda > Neogastropoda > Conidae > Conus > Conus ventricosus. The sequence continues at coordinate 104,123,564 of CM031600.1, forward strand.
TTGCCTCCATTAGGATAGCACCATTCTATCTACCCAGGGACAGTCCTCACAATATTGCCTCCATTAGGATAGCACCATTCTGTCTACCCGGAGACAGTCCTCACAATATTGCCTCCATTAGGATAGCACCATTCTATCTACCCAGGGACAGTCCTCACAATATTGCCTCCATTAGGATAGCACCATTCTATCTACCCGGAGACAGTCCTCACAATATTGCCTCCATTAGGATAGCACCATTCTATCTACCCAGGGACAGTCCTCACAATATTGCCCCCATTAGGATAGCGCATTCTATCTACCCAGGGACAGTCCTCACATATTGCCTCCATTAGGATAGCACCATCCTATCTCCCCGAAGACAGTCCTCACAAGATTGCCTCCATTAGGATAGCACCATTCTATCTACCCGGAGACAGTCCTCACAAAATTGCCTCCATTAGGATAGCACATTCTATCTACCCGGGACAGTCCTCACAATATTGCCTCCATTAGGATAGCACCATTCTATCTACCGGAGACAGTCCTCACAATATTGCCTCCATTAGGATAACACCATTCTATCTACCCGGAGACAGTCCTCACAATATTGCCTCCATTAGGATAGCACCATTCTATCTACCGGAGACAGTCCTCACAATATTGCCTCCATTAGGATAGCACCATTCTATCTACCGGAGACAGTCCTCACATATTGCCTCCATTAGGATAGCACCATTCTATCTACCGGAGACAGTCCTCACAATATTGCCTCCATTAGGATAACACCATTCTATCTACCGGAGACAGTCCTCACAATATTGCCTCCATTAGGATAGCCCCATTCTATCTACCCGGAGACAGTCCTCACAATATTGCCTCCATTAGGATAGCACCATTCTATCTACCGGAGACAGTCCTCACAATATTGCTCCATTAGGATAACACCATTCTATTTTACCCCGGAGACAGTCCTCACAATATTGCCTCCATTAGGATAACACCATTCTATCTACCCAGGGACTGTCCTCACAATATTGCCTCCATTAGGATAGCACCTTTCTATCTACCCGGAGACAGTCCTCACAATATTGCCTCCATTAGGATAGCACCATTCTATCTACTCGGAGACAGTCCTCACAAGATTGCCCATACAAACACAAGAACTCACTACAGGCACGGGCTGACGAAAATCGAAATTGAGGTCACAGCAAAAGCAGGCCTTGAAGTAATCAACATGTAATATCCCTTTCCTTAATGATGAGAATGAGAACGTTAAAGATGATGTAACGGAAATTCATTTCAGGATCTAAATCAAGTGTAAAGATATGTATTCCTACTTCTTTTCATAATGTAACCTGCTACCAACCAGGCCGCACAGATATCTGCGGAGTTGGTAAGGAAACATAGCATCGTAGCTATTGATCAACCGTAGAATTTCGTATGGATGGTTCTGACTACAATATAAAGTATTCCTCGGGCTATGGGACTCTAGCCTTTCGATCAGTGAATTATTTAATGGATATCTTGCTGGAGGAAAACGACGAGTTGACGTTTTATTTCCCCCTCAATTACTTTATCTAAAAATACCTGAATTTGATAACTTTTAGAAGATGTTGATCATGCAGTAAACCTGTAAACATAATACAAATGATACAGAGTTGGCTCTGACATATCAGCAAGCTTATCAGTTCTGTATTAAGGAAGACAGAAAGAATAGAGGACTAAAAAAAACCTTTTTCCACAGTGCTGGACCATACAACAACACGTTTCCCCCTACATAATAGTTGTATTTCGTCTTGGCTACAGCGTCTTCCATCTGCACAAATGTAGAAAGAAGGCAGGAGGGAAGAGGGAGGGGAAGGCGGAAACGACATGGTGCAGACACAAGTTTAGTGTGTTAGTGTACAAGTCGTGTACAAAAGCTGTTAACATCTCTCTGACACAAGCCCAGGCTCCGATTTCTCGTGCTAATTTACCTGACAGCGAACCCTGTGATCAGTTGGGTTTTTTCCATCTAGGTTTCACTGATGACCAGGAACTAAGGTACAGGCAAGAAAATAATAAAGAAGAAAGGAAGAAAGCAAACTCCAGGGAGGAGAGAACAAACAAGGGGTGGGGTCACAGAATGCAGTCACCTGTCGACTGGACTCTTGTTTACAAGAGCCACGAGCCACAGGCTGA
>CM031600.1:104150726-104155726 GCA_018398815.1 Conus ventricosus
ACACTAATACCCAAAGAACAAATGGTGTAAAGATCCATCCATAAAGACAATTATACCCAAAGAACAAATGGTGTAAATATCCACCCATAACGACAATTGTATCCAAAGAACAAATGGTGTAAAGATCCATCCATAAAGACAATTATACCCAAAGAACAAATGGTGTAAATATCCATCCATAAAGACACTTATATCCAAAGAACAAATGGTGTCAACATCCATCCATAAAGACAATTGTATCCAAAGAACAAATGGTGTCAAGATCCACCCATAAAGACAATTATATCCAAAGAACAAATGGTGTAAATATCCACCCATAAAGACAATTATACCCAAAGAACAGTTGGTGTCAAGATCCATCCATAAATACAATTGTATCCAAAGAACAAATGGTGTCAAGATCCATCCATAAAGACATTTATATCCAAAGAGGAAATGATGTAAAGATCCATCCATAAAGACAATTATATCCAAAGAATAAATGGTGTCAAGATCCATCCATAAAGACAATTATATCCAAAGAACAAATGGAGTAAAGATCCATCCATAAAGACACTTATATCCAAAGAGGAACTGATGTAAAGATCCAGAACTTCCTGCTGGCATGGCTGCAGCAGGCCAAAGATGGACAACACGCAGATGCAGACCGGGGGACACTCCAGATGCAACACTAACGCAGACGAGCGGGAAGTGTGGATGATCAACGAACAAGAAGTGAACAAAAACCTCACTGAAGGAAAATGCCATTGTAAAAAGAGACAGGAAGACTGCTCAATGATGACATTGCATGGCCCTCATGTTCTCTTGGCTACAATCTGTCACATTCTCTTGAAACGAACTGAGTGTGGTGTGTGTGTTTTATTCGTTTGCTTTGTTTGTTTTGTGGGACAGAAGAGAGACAGGAGAAGGCATGCTTCATCATCTCCCTCCGTGGAAATTAATTGATGCGTTTTCAAGACAGTCCTATGCGAATTATCCTCTTTTTTCCAGATAAAATGATAACCAGTTCACAGTTAAAAAGTACAAATATTCACCACATGTGTCTGAATAGTATATTTGAAAGACAGCGAATGACAATGAGGGAAAGAGACAAAAAGTATGCAATCTTGCTTAGGTGTGTGTGTGTGTGTGTGTGTGTGTGTGTGTGTGTGTGTGTGTGTGTGTGTGTGTGTGTGTGTGTGTGTGTGTGTGTGTTGCATATGTATGTGTGTGTGTGTGTGTGTGTGTGTGTGTGTGTGTGTGTGTGTGTGTGTGTGTGTGTGTGTGTGTGTGTGTGTGTGTGTGTGTGTGTGTGTGTGTGTGTGTGTGTGTGTTTGAGCGTGCGTGCATGTGTGTATGCGTTCACATGCGTCTATAAGCGCGCGCCAGTCTGTATGTATGTGTGTGTGTGTGCGTGCGTGCGTGCGTGCGTGCGTGCGTGCGTGCGTGCGTGCGTGCGTGCATGCGTGCGTGCGTGCGTGTGTGTGTGTGTGTGTGTGTGTGTGTGTGTGTGTGTGTGTGTGTGTGTGTGTGTGTGTGTGTGTGTCTGTGTGTGTGTGTGTGTGTGTGTGTGTGTGTGTGTGTGTGTGTGTTTGAGCGTGCGTACATGTGTGTATGCGTTCACATGCGTCTATAAGCCCGCGCCAGTGTGTGTGTGTGTGTGTGTGTGTGTGTGTGTGTTGTGTGTGTGTGTGTGTGTGTGTGTGTGTGTGTGTGTGTGTGTGTGTGTGTGTGTGTGTGTGTGTGTGTGTGTGTGTGTGTGTGTGTGTGTGTGTGTGTGTGTGTGTGTGTGTGTGTGTGTGAGTTCATGCCCATGTGTGTCTGTCAGTCCGTCCCTCTGTCTGTGTGTCTGCACACTCGTGCACAACTTGCTGGAAGACAGGATGAGGAGAGAATGAGCTTGGCAAACAGCCAGAGAAGGGAGGACCAGAAATAAAGAGTTTTTTCACTGACTTTTGATATCTTTTTTTTTCCATGGCAACGTCAATCATTGCGAGGTCAGGCACGTGGAAACCGTCCCCCTTCTTCCCTGCCCCCTTCATCCTCCTGAAGGCCAACAGCCCTGTCCAGTCTCGCCTTGTTTGGGATAAGTGATTCATTCCTGTCCAGTCTCTCCTTGTTTGGGATACGTGATTCATTGCTGCATGTCTCGGAATCCCCAACTGATGGACAATGTTTCCTCTTTATCCAAAAACACACACACACACGCGCGCGCGCACGCGCGCACGCACGCACACACACACACAACACACAACACACACCACACACACACACACACACACACACACACACACACACACACACACACACACACACATTGCCTTCCATCTGTAACTCTGTCATCTGTGGCCAGTCAATGGCGCTGATTGTAATAGGATTAAACTATCTGCCCATTCACTTGTGCTGAACAGACAAAAAATGGTGTCAGTGATGAGAAGTCAAGGTCCATGAACATACAGCGTCCCAGTTGTCTCCTTTCAGACATTGGGACTTCAGCCCCATTGCCGACTCCTTGCTATGCATTTTCATGCTGATCAGGGTGTGAACAGGCTTTAAGCTTGAATCGCTTGCACGTTCTGTGTTATATCACTGTCGCTGTTTATGGGGTACATTCATGAACTATAAATATGATTTTATTCAATAGTTATAAAAGTTCTAGTCATACAATTTAATAACAGATTGTTCTCTAGATAACAACAAACAACAACAACAACAACAACAAAAATGATAATGATAACGCTAGGTCTGGTTGTAGTGTGAGGCTATTGTAGGTGGAAACTAAACACATTTTAGATGTTAGTGTTAGCGCACCGCCAAAAAAGCGTGGACAAACGGATTTTGTCTTTGTGATTCGTTTGTCCATGTTCTTCTTGGCGGCACGCTAACGCTAATATTGAAATTTGTTTAGATAACGCTAGGGTTTGATTGTGATGAATTTGACGACGACTACGACAACGACGACGATGATGATGATAATGCTACGATGAATGCCCAAATAAGTCAAAAATAGAAAACCAGTGGTAGATTATGCTGATATTAACCTCCCTTCCCCCCCCAAAAAAAAAGCATACTACTGCTGCTGCTGCTGCTGCTGCTGCTGCTGCTGCTGATGATGATGATGATGATAATATCTATAGAAATTATGGACATATAATCAATAATGTATGCTCAATGTAAAAAAAGAACTAATGATAGTGCTGATGAAGATGACGATGCTGATGATTAATACTGATGTGATGATAATGACAGTACAATATTTGCTTCCAAACAGATGTTAAAAAAAGGGTTCATAAAAACATATTTGTAAGATTGAGAACTTGCCCCCGCCCCCGTCCCCCTCCCCAAATGAAATGAAAGAGTCAACAAGCAAACCCCATGGAATGCTGAGGAATGAAAAAATAGTTTGATGGATATTTCCATTGTTTTGGTTTGTCATCTACCTTTAGAGTCGAGATTCCCTACTAGCATTCACAATCATTCAGTCGACAGACACTGGAACAAAACTAAAACAAAGCAAAAGAATACAACGCCGATCCTACAGGTCATAGAACACAAAAACCAGCATGTGCCTTGTAGGTCCATTGATCCCCTTGAAAATGAGCATGTCACACTGCAATGTATCACATCAGTCCATTGATCCCCTTGAAAATGAGCATGTCACACTGCAATGTATCACATCAGTCCATTGATCCCCTTGAAAATGAGCATGTCACACTGCAATGTATCACATCAGTCCATTGATCCCCTTGAAAATGAGCATGTCACACTGCAATGTATCACATCAGTCCATTGATCCCCTTGAAAATGAGCATGTCACACTGCAATGTATCACATCAGTCCATTGATCCCCTTGAAAATGAACATGTCACACTGCAATGTATCACATCAGTTAAAGAGCATGGGGAGGGAAAGAGGGGGTTGGAGAGAGAGAGAGAGAGGAGAGAGAGAGAGAGAGAGAGAGAGAGAGAGAGAGAGAGAGAGAGAGAGAGAGAGAGAGAGAGAGAGAGAGAGAGATGAAAGAACAGAAAGCCAAAGAAGAGGTCAGGTGCATCACAGTATACTGCCAGCTCGTTAAAAATGGATCCAAAACACAAATCGAGTCAACGTTCAGAAATTCCTGCTGGTATAGGTTTAGCAGCAAAGAGATCGAGGCTGCACAGATGCCGATGGACAAACACAACAGACGAAGCGCTGATAGAGACGAACAGGGAGCACGGATGCTCAAATAACAAGCAGGAGAGAAAACGTCACGGAAGGAACACACAGACGTAAAAACAATAAAGAAGCATTGCTCAACGATCAACGATTGCGTGGATAAGCCCTAATTTTCTCTCCGCTATCCTCTGGAACACTCTTTCAAAACAAACTGATTGGAAGGGGAGGGCAGGGACTGGGGTGAGGGTGGGGGTGGTGGTGTTTGAATGTTTTTATTGTTGTTGTTTGCTTGCTTCGGTTTCGACTGAGCTGGTTAGTTTGGTTTGGTTTAGTTTGTTGTTGTCGTTGTTGCTTTTCTTTTTTTTTCTTTTTTTTTTTTTTGGGGGGGATGGGGGGGGAGGCTTGAGTTTTTTTTCTTAGAGGTGAGGATAGGGGCAGGGGTCGGAGATGAAAGGGCACGCTCCATCATAATGCCCCCATAGAAATTAATTGATCCGTCTCAATAGAAATTAATTGATCCGTCTTGAAGACACTCGTCCAAGCACATTACCCCCTTCTCACGTTTTTTCAACCCATTTCCTGGTTATCAAGAGTTCTCACGCACATGTGGGTGAGTGGTGTGTTTGAGTGAAAAGAAGAGAGAGACAGAGAGACAGAGAGAGAGAGAGAGAGAGAGAGAGAGACAGAGACAGAGAGACAGAGAGACAGAGAGACAGAGAGAGACAGACACACAGACACACAGACACACAGACACACAGACTGAGAGAGAGAGAACGGACAGTGTGTGTGATTATAATGTTGAGGGTAGAGAGAGTGAGAGAGAGAGAGAGAGAGAGAGAGAGAGAGAGAGAGAGAGAGAGAGAGAG
>CM031600.1:104158226-104168226 GCA_018398815.1 Conus ventricosus
ACCATGGCGCTTCCTCTGAGAGTCTCTTTAGGATTGTATATCAGGATGACCATGGCGCTTACTCTGAGAGTCTCTTTAGGATTGTATATCAGGATGACCATGGCGCTTCCTCTGAGAGTCTCTTTAGGATTGTATATCAGGATGACCATGGCGCTTCCTCTGAGAGTCTCTTTAGGATTGTATATCAGGATGACCATGGATTGTATATCAGGATGACCATGGCGCTCCCTCTGAGAGTCTCTTTAGGATTGTATATCAGGATGACCATGGCGCTTCTCTGAGAGTCTCTTTAGGATTGTATATCAGGATGACCATGGCGCTTCTCTGAGAGTCTCTTTAGGATTGTATATCAGGATGACCATGGCGCTTCTCTGAGAGTCTCTTTAGGATTGTATATCAGGATGACCATGGATTGTATATCAGGATGACCATGGATTGTATATCAGGATGACCATGGATTGTATATCAGGATGACCATGGATTGTATATCAGGATGACCATGGATTGTATATCAGGATGACCATGGATTGTATATCAGGATGACCATGGCGCTTCCGTTCGTTCCCCGGGCTGTTGGTGGAGGCAAGACGTGCATGGAGAGGAGGGGTGATGGGAAAGGAGGGGGAGGGAGTATGGAGGGGAAGGGAAGAGTTCCCCGGGCTGTTGGTGGAGGCAAGACGTGCATGGAGAGGAGGGGTGATGGGAAAGGAGGGGGAGGGAGTATGGAGGGGAAGGGAAGAGGTCTTCTCGCCTATTCTGCCTTTTATGCTGTAACTGTGTTTTGTATTCAGTCCAGCCAAATGGGTTGATTGTTATGGGACTGATTTATCTCCCCGTTCACTTCTGCATATCCAGCAACGGAAAGTCAAGGACCATTAACACAGAGTATTGTAGCTACCTTGTTGGAGGACTGCCTTTTTCAGTCTAAATCACAGGTTGTCTTATGCATTATGATAATGTACCTGCCTTTTTCAGTCTAAATCACAGGTTGTCTTATGCATTATGATGATGAACAGAAGATGAACAATGGACACATCTTGCACGTGCATCATGTATGGCCACTGTCGCTGTCATAGCCTGGAATCTGAACTGTCTGGGAAATGCGTAAACAAGGGTAGTTTTTGTTAAAATTCCGTGATTTTTTCTGTATTTTGGTTCTCAGATTTGTACAGCTATCTGAGATGCAGACGGGAGAAGGTTGAATTACGTGCATTACGCAAGATCGGAAGTGTCGTAATAAGTAAGATGTCTGTGGTGATGTAGCCATTCTTTGTCGCGGTTTTGTTTTTCATTGATTTTCATGCATAATATATGATTGGACTTTGTTGACAAAGGAAATTGTCATGGACTTTTTTGTCATAGAATAGAAACAGTCCCTTCCCGTTGCCTACTACGTCTGGTGTGAATGGACTGCTCATGTCCTGTCTACTGTTGGGTTCAGATATTGGTATATATTAACAGCAGATCCAGTGGGATCATCAACATTATCCGTGAAGGATGGAACGAATTACTGTTCATTATGCTTTTGTTTAACCGTCTTTTTCCCCTCAGTAACTGTCTCTCTCCACCTCCCGCCACCCTCCCCCCACCCCCCCACCCTCACTCTCCTTTCCTTCCATCTGTCCTTTTCCTTTTTAACAAATCACCACTTTGATTGTTTTAACAGCCGAGAGGAGTGACTTGGCTGACATCTTGTTCCTCTGGTACCTAGCCCTGGAATGGCACTGACATGAGTGCCAGTTTCATCATGTGTGTGGACCACTCCAGTTCTACGCTACATCGCATCTGCTAAGATGTGAGACAACAGTTCCCATGGTTTTCAGCAAGAGTGCTGATTGAATTAACGATTACATTGAAAAGCTTTGAGACACTTTGTGTTCAGTGCTTAGCAAATGCTTGACCCGTGCAATCACCCACTACGCTTGTCAGGTCTTGGAAAATACGCTCGTCACCGGCCATTGGAAGCCTGTCTCCAAGAGTGGCGTAGACCTTTGTTTTGGCATCCTGAAAGGAGGAGAAAAGTAATTTTGTATGCGTTCATATCTCGCCCATCTTTCTGCGACACTTGACTATGATCACCAGAACATTGTGATCGATCACATCGAAATCAATTCTGTCTTCACGCCGTGTCGTTGTGAGGAGACGATTTTCTGTGCACTCCATTATTACCTCGTCTTGTGGTAACAGGCATTGACACAAATGTTTTAATATGATATTGATGACAAATGTGTTAACAGGCATTGGTTAAAATGTTTTAATATGATATTGATGACAAATATCAGATGGAAGCCATATTTCAAATGAGTAATCCATCACTGATATTGCAGCTGTTATTGCCTAAACTGAAGTCAAGACTGCTATACGACACAAAATTTAGAATTTTGGTACTGGATGACATGTTGTGTGAATGCATATGAATATTATGGAATCCATTTGAGTAAACATGTTTGTAGTCTCGGTCATCTGTTCTGTAGAGATTAAATACTTGTACGACACAAACCCTTGATCAACTAAAACCCAAGACATATGTGAGTGACAACAGTTAGAAGACACACACATATACATGGGGTTGGGCACTTAAAAAATTGTTTTAGGCATTTTAAATATACTGATCTATATATATATATATATATATATATATATATATATATATATATATATATATATATATATATATATATATATATTATTATATATAATACAGCATAAATAATCCCGACATCTCTAACACTGGAAGCAGACTATAGAAAACCAAACAGGCAACTACGAGTGACAGCAGTTAACAGGCTTAAGCGACAGAGCATCAAAAGGCCGGACCACTCTACACACTGGAACCAAACAGATCATGCAAGGACTCCGACATCTGTCAGCACTCGCATCTAGTAAATCCAGAGATACTACAACAACCAGGAAGTCAGACGCACAGTTTTTCGACACTTTATCTTTGAACAAAAATGGAAGTGCATTGTTGTTGTTGTTGTTTTTACGTAGAGCTGGCAAAAAAAGGAAATAGATAAGGAAAAAAACAAGAAGGAAAAGGAGGACGGAGGTTCCGTAAAAAATGAAAAAAAAGCAAAAAACAGAACGACAACAAACAAAAAATAAATGGGTAAAAACACGAGATTGATCCACTAAAAACAAAAAGAAAAAGAAACCATCTATGATGAAGTGACACTAGATGACACTACTGAACTTAACCAGTCAACTTCCTGCCAGTTAGTTTCTCTCAGATTCCACCGTGTCCATTCCTTGAAGTGCCCTACCCCATACAGACTTCACCCGTGCTTCCAGTGTTCTCAGCTGACAGGTAGCTATTCACTGGATTCAAAGTGTTTCTGTCCTGGTAGAAATGGGAATGCAACAATACTTGCATTCCAGGAATAGGAGTTTCTTTCTCAACAGCGATGACCCTTCACGTTAACACGTGTATCTCCGGTGACACAGGGCGGCACAGGGACAGTCATTCCTGTCTTTTAACTGCTGAGACTTTGATACGGTAATGAACACGAAGAATTTTGCATTTCTTCCTAGAAAGCATTTCTTTCAGTGACCATTAACTTTAGGAATGAAGGTCAGATAAGGTCATTGTCAAATGGGTAGTTCAACATCACACGTGGACTGAATGTTATATGGGGAGCTCAGTTTGATGTACAGAGCTTTGTGACACATGGGAAACTCAATGTCACATGGGGAGCTCAGTGTCACATGGGGAGGTCAGTGTCACATGGGGAGGTCAGTGTCACATGGGGAGGTCAGTGTCATATAGGGAGGTCAGTGTCACATGGGGAAGTCAGTGTCACATGGGGAGCTCAGTGTCACATGGGGAGGTCAGTGTCACATGGGGAGGTCAGTGTCACATGGGGAGGTCAGTGTCATATAGGGAGGTCAGTGTCACATGGGGAAGTCAGTGTCACATGGGGAGCTCAGTGTCACATGGAGAGCTCAGTGTCACATGGGGAGCTCAGTGTCACATGGAGAGCTCAGTGTCACATGGGGAGGTCACTGTCACATGGGAAGGTCAGTGTCACATGGGGAGGTCAGTGTCACATGGGGAGCTCAGTGTCACATGGGGAGGTCAGTGTCACATGGGGAGCTCAATGTCACATGGGGAGCTCAGTGTCACATGGGGAGGTCAGTGTCACATGGGGAGCTCAATGTCACATGGGGAGCTCAATGTCACATGGGGAGCTCAGTGTCACATGGGGAGGTCAGTGTCACATGGGGAGGTCAGTGTCACATGGGAAGGTCAGTGTCACATGGGGAGGTCAGTGTCACATGGGGAGCTCAGTGTCACATTGGGAGCTCAGTGTCACATGGGAAGGTCAGTGTCACATGGGGAGGTCAGTGTCACATGGGGAGGTCAGTGTCACATGGGGAGGTCAGTGTCACATGGGGAGCTCAGTGTCACATGGCGAGCTCAGTGTCACATGGAGAGCTTGGTGTCACATGGGGAGGTCAGTGTCACATGGGGAGGTCAGTGTCACATGGGGAGCTCAGTGTCACATGGCGAGGTCAGTGTCACATGGGGAGCTCAGTGTCACATGGGGGGCTCAGTGTCATATGGATAATTCTATGTCATTTCGGGCGCTCAGTATCATCTGTGCCGCTCAGTGTCATCTGTGGCGCTCAGTGTCATCTGTGGCGCTCAGTGTCATCTGTGGCGCTCAGTGTCATGTGTGGCGCTCAGTGTCATCTGTGGCGCTCAGTGTCATCTGTGGCGCTCAGTGTCATCTGTGGCGCTCAGTGTCATGTGTGGCGCTCAGTGTCATCTGTGGCGCTCAGTGTCATCTGTGGCGCTCAGTGTCATCTGTGGCGCTCAGTGTCATCTGTGGCGCTCAGTGTCATCTGTGGCGCTCAGTGTCATGTGTGGCGCTCAGTGTCATGTGTGGCGCTCAGTGTCATCTGTGGCGCTCAGTGTCATCTGTGGCGCTCAGTGTCATTTGTGGCGCTGAATATTGCACAGGGAGCTGAATGTTGCCTCAGGAGTTCAAAGGCAAATGGGCAGCTTGGTGTTACATGGGCAGCTTGGTGTTACATGGGCAGCTTGGTGTTACATGGGCAGCTTGGTGTTACATGGGCAGCTTAGTGTTACATTGAACATTCAATGTCACAATGGATGGGCATCTTAGTGTTACATGGGCATCTTGGTGTCACGTTCAAAATCCAATGTCACAATGGGATCTCTTTAGTAAAGCACAGTCTCGCAATTTTAGGAATGGGTAGAAGGTTCCCGGTCTGATGACGACGACAATAACAACGACGACCGTGATGATGATGATGGTGTTGGCGAAAATGAATCCCTAAAGAACTAATAAAATACAACCAGTAATAGGTTATGCTGATGGTCACAAAAGTCGTGATGGTGATGATGATGATGATGATGATGATGATGATGATGATGATGATGATGATGATGATGATGACGACGATGACGACGACGACGACGACGACGACGAAGGCGACGACGACGATGATGATGATGATGATGATGATGATGATGATGATGATGATGATGATGATGATGATGATGATAGATTTTGTGAACATTTAATCAATAACAGACGCCGAGGCTAACAAAAACTAATGATAGTGATTATGATGACAATGCTGCTGCTGATGATGATGACGATGATAATCGACAATACAATCTATGCTTTCTAAAAGCTGTCAAAAAGTGTACATAAAATGTATTTTTGAAAGATTTGAGAACTTGGCCCCCAATGGAATGAAAAAGTCGACAAGCAAACACAAAGGATGGAGGGGATAAAAGAATCTTTGTGAGAACGCTTCATTTTTTAATTTTTTTTTAGTCGTAGCCATTCCAAGAATAAGAACATCCACTCATCAGATTCTCCCTTCCAGCACTCGTTATCATTGGATCGACAGATACTGGAACAAAACTCAAACAAAAACCGCCGAACCTCCAGAGAATGGAATGCAAAAACCAGCACCTGCCTGCTAGTGCTATTGATCCCCGTAAAAGACGAACATGACACACTGCAATGTAGAAAGAAACTCATGGAGAGCGTGGCAGCAGAGAGTCCTCAGAAGAGAAGCCCCCTTCAAGCAAGTGTTTCGGCCCTTATCTCCTGACACTCTAGGGGGGGTTGGGCCACACCCGGTTCATGACTCCGGATGTCCCTCTGCTGCCCCTTTTTTTTCCCCATCTTGGGACGAGCCATGGCTGGGATTCGAACCCATGACCCTCTGGACATGCTCATTTTCTACTTAATGACTCGCGCTTTAACCACTGAGCCACAGGGACACCTGATATTTGTTGGGAAATTAAGCCTTATGAAGTTCACTTTTGTTCCTCCTTGACCAGATCCAGCTTGAACACCTCTCTGCCGCTTCTGCCATTGCTTTCAGGGCTCTGGTTTTTTCCTTCCCTGCAACTGAGAGCTGTTTCATGAGGCTGTATGCAAACGTTCCTACAAATCCCCTAGCTCCAATTTCTGCAGTGAGGACTTTGACCTGATAGCCTTCTCTCCTCAGGCTGTTTGCCAGATCAGCATACTTTTCAGTCTTGTAGATTTGAGCTGCCTCCATTCTGTTCTCATATGGCACCGTGAGCTCGATCATGATCAGCTGCTTGGTTGACTTAGAGTGGACTACTATGGTCTCATGCAACTCTTGCTGATGATCTCTGGGTGACTCTTCCATTCTGGGAGGTCTGCAGTGCACTCCCAGTCATCTGCCCCATCCAGCAGACTCTGCCTGCATGTTTCGAGTGGCACTGTTGTTCTTGGCCATGATTTGCTGCCTCCTCCCGGGAAGAATGTTGCGGGTGCTTTTGGAGTCCTGATTCTCCCTTTTGTGGTGTTGGTACTAGCCCAGACTACTTGTACAATTTCTTTGAGCACTTGGTTGTGCCTCCATGTGTACCTTCCTTGAGACAGGCTACTTTACATGAGCTTAGAACATGCTCCACTGTTTGTTTTCATGGCAGAGGGGGCATGCAGGATCGTCTGTTTTCCCCCACTTCACCAGTTTGCATTTGAGGCAGAAGGTCATATGCAGATCTGAGAATGAAGCTGATCCTGAGAGGGGCCATGTGCCAAAATGTCATTCCAAGTGAGACTTCTTTGGAGTGCATTCTCCCACGTTGTCCATTGCCCTTGCTGGCTCTGCTGGACTGCTTTTTGGAGTCTTTTTTGGTCTTCTTCTTTTCTCATCTCCTGAATCTGCATGTCTCTTTTGGCTTTTCCTTTGGCCTTTGACCACCATTCAGTTTTGGTCACCCCCAGTCCTTGTCTGTTGGTCTGTGTGTGTCCTGTTATTTTCTCTGATCTTGAGACTTTCTTTTGCAGAATCCATCGCCTCTTGAACTTTCCATTTCTGCCTGTCTTCAGCTGGGGCTTGATTGCTTCTACCACCTTGTCTCCTGAGTCCTCCAGCATGCTTTGAAGTCTGATCTTCCCTGCTTTGATTCCTACAGGATGGATTTCAGTGTAGTTTGAGCTTTGTTTGGCGACAGTACAGCGCGATGTCAGTCAGACAGGTGGGACACCAAGCCATTTCCTTGTAAACCTGTTGATTTTGGCTTCCATTGCCTCCACTGTGCTGGTGCAGATGTCGTATATCATCAAGGCCATAGGAGCTTTGGTATCAGCATGAACTGCAGACACCAGACCTTGTATTTGCCAGGGAGCCCACACTGGTCAATGGTCTCCAAGCCTTCTTCCGCCATCTGCTTGGTTTCTTTTGCTCTTTGTGTGTCTTTCAGCGTATCATCATACCATCTTCCAAGGCTCTTGAACTGGTTCTTCTGTGACTGTTGGAATGGCCTGGTTGGCAACACTGAAGACCACAGATTCGGCCACTTTTCCTTTCCTCAGTGAGAGACTCCGTGATTTCTTTGGCTTGAACTTCATTCTGGATGAGGCAACTATGTCGTCCAGCCTCTCCAGCACATGACGTGTCTCGTCTTCTCTGGATGAAATCACTGTAGTGTCATCCATGAAGGCCTTGAGAGGAGGCATCTTGTATCCATCGCCAAGGTCTGTTTGTCTCGCGTTGTTTGTTGCTGCTTTCAAGATGAGTTCCATTGCCAGCACGAACAGTATCGGGGAAATTCACAGCCCATTGCAATGCCCACTTCCAAGTTGATCCAATCAGTTGTGTACTCCTTGGTAGAGAACCGCATTGAGAAGCCATTAAAGTACTTCTTGAGCATGTCGCGGATGTTCTTTGGCACATGGTACATCTCAAGAGCCAACTGTATCATCTCATGGGGCACAGATCCATATGCGTTTTGCCAGATCAAGCCACACTACGTCCAGGTCTCTCTTTTCTGTTTTTGCTTTTTGGATTGCGTCCCAGATCATTGTGCGTGTTCTACACAGCCAGCCACGCCCTGGGATGCCACCTTTCTGGACTGACACATCCAAGTACTTGTTTTCCATCAGTACTTGGTCAGCCTTGCTGCCATGACAGAGAAGAAGATTTTCCCTTCGACGTTCAGTAGTGATATTGGCCTGAACTGGCTGATGTCACTTGAGTTTTGCTCTTTGGGGATGTACACACCATCTGCCGTCATCCACTGGCCGCTGATCTTCTGGTTTCTCCAAGCCGATCGCAGCAGCCTGTGGAGCCACTCCAGCACCTTGGGACATTTCTTGTAAAGCTGGTAAGGTATTCCGTTTGGCCCTGGTGATGATTTGGCTCTGGCTTTGTCGACCACCTTCTTGATTTCCGCCAACGTTGGAGGCTTGCCATTGAACTGTTCCTCAGGGTTGGTTGGCCATACCAGACCTTGAATGTCGAGTGGTGCTTTGCTCTGTGAGTCAGAGTATGTTTTCCTCAGATGCTGCTCAAGAACTCCTTTGTCCACACTTAGGGTCCCAGATTTTGGCTGCTCAAACAGTGTTCTGGCAAACTGGAAGGGGTCTCTGAGAAGCGCTCTTGTGTCTTCTTCTTTTTTGCTCTTCCTCTTCCTCGCAGATTCCGCTTTGCTGAGGGCGCTGTGTTTTTCTTTCAGGTCTTCCCACAGTTTTTCCAAGCCTTGTTTTTCAGCTGGCAGTGAGGTCTTCATTTGCTTCTTGAGGTTGTTCTTTTGGACTCTGATCTTGTCCATCTTTTCTTGGCGTCTGGATTTCTTTGGAGGTGTTTTCTCTTTGGGTATTTTACTCCATAGGCGTCTCTACATGTGGCATACCACAATGTCCCCATATGTGGCTAGTTTGTGTTCCAGGGTGCTTTTCCCTATCAGTGCATCGAGTCTTTGGACGATTTTTGCTCCAGTTTCTCCCAATCTTCAGTTTCGTTGCTCGTGGCAGGTTGAGTTTCAGGCGCCTGGCATCGAGGGCCTGTGCAAATTCCTCATCCGAACCAACAGCGTGGATGTCCTTGGCACTGTGGTTTAAAATCCTGGCCTTGGTCTTCCGACGTCTTATCTGCTGATGCAGTGCGCTGCTGCTCATTCAGATGGGTCTTCACACATCCCATCTTTGTATTACTTCTGCAGAGAAGTGGGGAAAGGTGGACATAAGAAGAGAGAGAGAGAGACAGAGAGAGGGAGACAGAGAGAGAGATACAAGAGAAGAGAGAGAAGAGACAGAGAGAGCAAGTGAATCACTTCAATGGATCCAAAAACATAAATCGAGCAAAGGTTCAGAAATTCTTGCTGGCATGACTGCAGCAGCTAAGAGATCGAGGTTGCACAGATGCCGAAGGACAAATACAACAAAGGGAGCACTGACACTGACGAGCAACGTCATAGATGCTCTAAATAACAAGACGAGGGAAAAAAAAGTCGCAGAAGGAAAACACAGACGTAAAAACAGCCAGAAGATTGCTCAAACAATCGCGTCGCGTTGCCCTTATTTTCTCTTCCTATGATCAGTTACACTCCGGAAGGAAACGAACTGATTTGGAAGAGGTTTCTTTTGTATAATTGTTTATTTGTTTGTTTGTTTGTTCGCTTGCTTTTAATTTCCTTGTTGTTGCTTGTTTCGTTAGATTCCGTTTGGTGTGCTTTGGTGTTTAGCTTGTTCAATAG
>CM031600.1:104170726-104178226 GCA_018398815.1 Conus ventricosus
AACGCTCTCTCTCACACACACACATACAAACACATGGACACAGACACACACACGCGCGCCCGCACCCCGCACACACGCATGCATACACGCTTGCGCGCACACACATGCACACAACTAACACACACACACACACACACACACACACACACACACACACACACACACACACACACACACACACACACACACACACACACACACACACACACACACACACACATCACCCAGCATGTAATAATCTGACGCAGAAAGAGAAAACAAAAAGCATCAGCATAGCCTCAGGAGGAGTACGGTGATTCATGAGACAGTCATGTTCAAGATCACCACCATATATTCCTATTCAATATTCTTCTTCATAACGCAACGCTGGTTTTCAAGGTAGACGATCAGGAGGTAATGTTGTTGAGAGAGAGAGAGAGAGAGAGAAGAGAGAGAGAGAGAGAGAGAGAGAGAGAGAGAGAGAGAGAGAGAGAGAGAGAGAGAGAGAGAGAGAGAGAGAACATAACATTGGCCTATATAAGTCCCAACTATGAAACCATGAACAAAACAAAATAGAACAACAACCAAAAAAAAAAATCTCGAAACAAGAAAAGAAAATGCAATGTAATCACAATGAAGCAAATTTAGAAAGAAAGAAAGAACATTCCCTAAAGCTTAGCCTAGCCTGCCACTAGCGACGTACGGACAAGAAAATCGTGATGTGGAATTTGAAATGTAGGTCAGTTGCTGTTGCAGACCTTGTCAGTGTACGAATCAAGACCATCTAGTGTCTGACCAGGAGGACAAGTGGGAGGAATGCTAATATCGTCTTCCGACATGCCTGATCATATTGTCACGTCGTCTCTCATTTCCCACTGGGGGTCTCCTGATGGATAGTATGACAGGATGACCGGGGGGGGGGGGGGGGGGGTCCGTTCGATGTTGGTGGAGGTGGGGTGTGTGTGGAGGGGAAGATGCTGAAAGAGGGGGAGGTCAGAGAGATCCCCAATCATTCTGCCTTTAATGGTGCAACTGTATTGTATCTGGACAAGCGAAATGGGTTGGTTGTGAAAGGAATAAGTTATCTCCCCATTCAATTTTGCCGGACAGGCAAAAACGCCTCGAGCATTGGAAAGTCAAGGACCACTCTCTTTGTTGGAGGCGTGCCTGTTCCAGTCTAAATTACAGACTCTTTTCACACATTCTAATGATGATCAGAAAGCAGAAAGTGTTAACACTGGGGACACCTCTTGCACTTGCATTATGGATTGCTACTGTCGCTGTCATCACTTGCATTATGGATTGCTACTGTCGCTGTCATCACTTGCATTATGGATTGCTACTGTCGCTGTCATCACTTGCATTATGGATTGCTACTGTCGCTGTCATCACTTGCATTATGGTTTGCTACTGTCGCTGTCATCACTTGCATTATGGATTGCACTGTCGCTGTCATCACTTGCATTATGGATTGCTACTGTCGCTGTCATCACTTGCATTATGGATTGCTACTGTCGCTGTCATCACTTGCATTATGGATTGCTACTGTCGCTGTCATCACTTGCATTATGGATTGCTACTGTCGCTGTCATCGCTTGCATTATGATTGCCATGTTGCGTCATCGCTTGCATTGATTGCTACTGTCGCTGTCATCACTTGCATTATGGATTGCCACTGTCGCTGTCATCTAAACTGGTTTGGAATTGGGTAGAAATTCAGTTAGTCATTTTGCATTTTGTCCTCAGATCTCTACAATTATCTGAGAAGCAGACAAGAGAAGTATGATTCCTTGCACTTGGCAAGATCTGAATTGTCATTAACGTCAGATTTCCGTGGTGATGTAGTGGGTCTCTTTCCGTTGTTTTTGGTGTTTGTTGTTGTTGTTGTTTGTTGTTGTTGTTGTTGTTGTTGTTGTTGTTGTTGTTGGGTTTTGTTGTTGTTGTTGTTGTTGTTTGTTGTTGTTTCTTTTTATAGGAATTGCTGGAAATTGAAATGGTTGTGGACTTTTTATCAGCCAAACAGAAAGTCTTCTCCCATTGCCTATCATGTCTGCTATGAATGGTGTGCTGATGATCTTCACACATATTAACAGCCTATGTCTGCTAGGATCCTGAGCACACATCCACAAACGATGGAAAATCAGTCCCCGTTATGCTGTCATTCAGCCCATTCCTTTTCTTCCATAGCCGCCCCTATTCCTCTTTTACACCCACCACCCCTTATCTTTTTCCTTTCCTTCCTTCCGTCTTCTTTTTAATCATTACGTTTGTTCTTTTCACAGACGAAAGAAGTTGCTTGTCTGACTTAAATTTCCTCTGATATTCAACACTTGAATGGCATTTCGTATCATTCCAGTTTTATCAAGGTGGTGACAATGTGTGTAAACTACTGCACATATGATCTGCTCAACTGTAAGACGACAGTGCGCATGGTTCAAGCCAGCAGCAGAACTAAAGGAATGAATGATCAGGCGATGGAAAATTCACCCGCTGCGTATTATTGTGCTCAAACTAAGACCAAGATTGCTATAAAGACAAAAGTGGGTATTGGATAGTACGTTGTATGAATGTATACGAATATTATTGACTACACTCGAGTGGAGATTTGTGTTGCCTCGATCATTTGGTGTGAGGGGTTTAAGAACTTGCGAGTAACACATAACTTGATCGACTAAAAACCAAGACATATGTGAGTGACAACAGTTAACATAATCATAGATAATAGATCATGAAAAAGAAAACCGATGACTGTAAACACTCGAACCAAACAAACTATGACCAAATAAGAAAAAAAAAGGCATCGATGATTAACAGACTCAGACGACAAAACCCCATGCGACTGTCAACACTGGAACTAAACAGACCATCCCAAATCCAGACATCTGTAAGCACTCGCATCTTAAATCCAGAGACAAGAATGTCAGACGTGTGTGTTTTTTTCACAGGTTGTTCTATCTTTGGAGAAAAAGAGCAGAAGAGAGTTGAAAAAAAATGACACAGAAAAGGAAAGACAGGCGGAAAAGGATCAGGACAGAGGCCCCACAAGAAGACAAAGAAAACAGAAAACAGAACGAGAAGAAAGAAAACTAAGTGGTTCAAAAACATGAGATTGAAGGCCCACTACAAAAGAAATAATCTGTGGTGAGGCGGTATTAGACGTAACCACTGAACCTAACCGATCTACTTCCTGCAAATGAGTTCCCTTCAGATTCTACTGTGTCCATTCCTTGAAGTGCCCTACCCAATCCAGACTTCATCTGGGCTTCCAGTTTTCTCGGGTGACAGATAGCTATTCACTGGATTCAAAGTGTTTCTATCCTGGGCAATGCAAGGATGATTGCATTCCAGGAATAAGAGATTCTTCTTCAACAACGAACTCTGTTATCTCAGTTTCTCTCTGCCACCAAACGGTGAAAGATATCCCATCTTAAGCTGATAGGTTGAGACCAACAATGAACGATTTCACAATGACCCGTTCAGTGAAGTCGATGAGCAGATATGTCCATATGGAGGAGCCGAATTTCACATGGACCCAATGTTCACGGAGCTGCAATCGCACCAGACTAATGTGACAATCGGAACGGGAGTCCACACAAGAGGCCCAACGTTGTACAGCGAAACTGAATAGTCACCTAGGAGCTATGCAATATCGCAATGAGCAGCTTAATGTCACATAGCAGCTGAATGTCACAGACAGCTAAGTAACACGTAGGAACGAAAATCACACTGGCAACTGAGTGTTACATAGACAACTGATGTGACAGGCTCACCATCACATAGGGAATGAAATGTCACAAGGGAACTCGGTGTTACATCACTGAATTCATGTTACATAGGCAGATCAATTTCACATGGGGAATGAAATGTCACAAGGGGAACTCGGTGTTACACTGAGAGTTCAATGTTACATAGGCAGATCAATTCACATGGAATATGAAATGTCACAAGGGAACTCGGTGTTACATTGAGAGTTCAATGTTACATAGGCAGATCAATGTCACATGGGAATGAAATGTCACAAGGGGAACTCGGTGTTACATTGAGAGTTCAATGTTACGTAGGCAGATCAATGTCACATGAATAATGAAATGTCACAAGGGGAACTCGGTGTTACATTGAGAGTTCAATGTTACATAGGCAGATCAATATCACATGAATAATGAAATGTCACAAGGGGAACTCAGTGTTACATTGAGAGTTCAATGTTACATAGGCAGATCAATGTCACATGGGGAATGAAATGTCACAAGGGGAACTCGGTGTTACATTGAGAGTTCAATGTTACGTAGGCAGATCAATGTCACATTCGGTGAAACGTGGGGAACTCAGTGTCAGATGGAGAGTTTAATGCGACACGGAGGGTTCAGTGTCATATGGGGAAGTCAGTGTCACATGGGGAAATCAGTGTCATATGGGGAAGTCAGTGTCACATGGGGAAGTCAGTGTCACATGGGAAGTCAGTGTCATATGGGGAAGTCAGTGTCACAAAGGGGAAGTCAGAGTCCGATGGGGAGTGCGGTGTGGTGGGGAGGTGGGGGTCTTCATGTAACGTGGGGACCTCTTTAATATAGCACGGTTTTGTAATGTCGGGAACGATCAGAACCTTCTCAGTGCGTGACGTATTTTGTCCTTCAGCCAAAAAATATGACCTCTGCCATGTAGTGTCCGTGATGAAAGCCTACCGTTTTAAAGTTCTAGGTGAGACGGACTCACAGAAGTCCAGTTTTGACAGAGCTGTTTGCCGTAGTGATTGGACAGCTTTCCCCCAAACACTGAGGCTTGGACTCGTAGGGAACCACACTTCTGCAGATGAAACTATAGAGATATTTCACATGTCAGGAAGGTCCCCCCCCCCCCCCCCCCACCCACACACACACACAACACCACACACACACACACACACCGTTATGTTCACTGGAACTCAGACGACGCTGTCGCCATTAATGAGAGATTTTTACCTACAGATAGACAACTCTGTTACGAAATATATAAGAACACAGCCTTAGTGATGTGTCTTCGTTTGACATGAAGGCCTACGTTTTATAAATTAGTTGATGAACTTGTGACTAGATCCATTTAACAACGTCACTTTCGTGTATTGGAACTCTCTGCTCCTCCAACCGGCGTAGAGCTGTGGAACCACACATTCTGACAGATGAAACTATAAGATATTCACAGTCAGAAGGCGCCCCCACCCCCCCCCCCCCACACACACACACACACCACACACACACACACACACTAGTATATATTATCATGTGAACAAGAGGACGTTAACTCGCATAAACTGAGAAATTTTTACTACGCGATAGACACTCATGTTACGAAACAAAGTAAGAACAAGTCAGCCTTAGTGTTACGTTCCTTTTACGTATTGACAAATGTAAGTCCACGGTTCTACCTACTAAAATATTTTCGATGAACTATTGATCTTTGTCATCCTACATAAAACATAACTCACTTTCGCTGCTTATGGAACTCGTCTCTCATCCATCAAGATCGTAAAGCAGCTGTGAAACACATTTTGGTATACACACTTGACATTAGTAATTCAACGTCTACTTATCCTACATATGTTAATACAAATATATATATATATATATATATATATATATATATATATATAATATAATATATATATATATATATATATATATATATATATATATATATATATATATATAAATATATAGCGAAACATGCACCCATGAATATTTACCCTTACCATTTTCATTCTAAGAGTTGTCCATCTCCTAAATGCAAGATCTCTGCTACGATATATTAGCAGTTTGCAGGCAAACAGATATTAACTAGTTTTCCCCAGGAGCAGAAGGAGAGGAGAAAGAACAAAGTAATGCAGAATTCATAGCGTTTCTTTTCGTCTGAATGTTGGCGAAAATGGAAATATCAATCTGCTTTCCTTTTAGGAACACGTGGAATGTATACAGAATGGCTTAAGAGTGATACATAGAACGTTGAAAATAAAAAGAGATGATCTCATTTGAAGCAGAAAACAGCATCAGTTGACGCAAGATAAAGCTATCCACGAGAACATCTGACCTGCTTAGTTCTTTAAATTAAAGGTTTTGCTGATATGATTTAAATCTGGATTATTTTCATCATGAAGAGCAACATTTTGAAGGTGTTACAAGGAGGTTGCTCTGTGACGCTTGTTTGCTGAAATAACAAAGGGAGTTTATGACGTGTGTGCATTGTCAACGTCGGTGCCATGGCGCAATGTAGCACGGGTGTCGAACCCACCATTATCCTGGTAGCTTTGAAGAAATGTCACAGCGGCATCAATTCTGAGGCAGAAAAATACCAGAAATTGCTTTAAACGGACGCGCACCAGCTTGGCTTCAAATGTTGGAAAGCCCAAGGCAGGGGAGGGGGACCAAGGCAGGGAGGGGGAGATGAGAGGAAGGACAGAAGAGGGGGTTATAATCTGCTCGTTAATGCGCCCATGTGTCAAGTATCCATGTCATTCCAATCGTTTTCTAAGGGTCAAAAATCCCACATGCTTTGATTTTCGCCTCCTGGCCTTTCAGCAAAGAAAGAAAATGATAAAATGCCAAAGACAGCAAACAACTCGTCATTTTCAAAAGATGCTGGAAATGTTTAAACAGCGATCTGCGAACCTTCAGGCGATTCTAGTTAGCGCTGAGATTGTATGTGTTTTTGTGTGCAGGTGTTGTATTTGGCCCAGAAATGATCTAATTCAAATTGCTGCTATCTATTTTATGGTAAAATTGTGAACGTTGGATTTCATAAAAACCCGGAGCACTCGAGAGATTTTGCGTAATAATTGATTCAGTCAGTTACATTATGGGATCAGTGAACTTTTGTTAATCACTGAAGTATGAATTAC
Source organism: Conus ventricosus (assembly GCA_018398815.1). Taxonomy (NCBI): domain Eukaryota; kingdom Metazoa; phylum Mollusca; class Gastropoda; order Neogastropoda; family Conidae; genus Conus; species Conus ventricosus. Next base: position 104,177,574 of record CM031600.1, read on the forward strand.
GCACAGAATGAATACTAGTAACTCATCTTGTAGTATTGAAGATTAATGTGATTATAAACAGGAAGAATATAAATCAAAATACGAAGTTTTAGCTTCTTCATAAAACCCCTTTTTTTAATTTGCTGATTTCATCGTATCACCATATCACCAACTGAATCAATAATTAGTTGATTTCCCATAAAAAGGTTAGGGTTTTTATGAAACTCCTAGTTGCGCATGTTCACTTTAGGTGTATAACTAAGCTGAATATATGATTTGTTTTTCCATGTCGCTGTTCCATACACACCAGGAGATGGATCTTATTTATTTTGGTGTTGTTTCTAACCCTGAGGTGGTTGTGTTCATCCTGGCTATGTTTATGACCTAGACATGGTCTCGTCTATGTTGGTGCTGTCTATAACCCATAAATTTGCTATAGTCATGTCGGGGTCGTTTATAGCTCTGAAAAAGTCTTGTTTAAGCTTGTGTTGTTTGTAACCAAAAGATGGCATCGTCCATACCGATGTTGTTTCTAACCAGAGGTGATCTTGTTAATAACAATGTTGTTTATAAAACTGTGATGGTCTTCTTTATGTTGGAGTTGTTTATACATCAGAGATGGTCGTGTTTGTCTCTGTGCTTATAGATCAGAGATGGTCGTGTTTGTCTCTGTG
>CM031600.1:104183226-104188226 GCA_018398815.1 Conus ventricosus
GCGTGAATAAAGGTCAATGGAGTGAGACAGACAGACAGACAGACAGACAGAGACAGAAAGAGATACAGACAGACAGACAGACAGACAGACACACACACACACACACACACACACACACACACACACACCACACACACACACACACACACACACACGCACGCACGCACGCACGCACGCACGCACGCACGCACGCACGCACGCACGCACGCACCACACACACACACACACACACACACACACACACACACACACACACACACACACACACACACACAGCACACAAGCAGACGGACAGATCGAGAAATAGGCTGAATCACCGGCAGATTGGATGACCGACAGACTAACTGACCAGTAGGCAGAGACAGACAGACAGACAAAGAGACAGAGACAAACAGAGACACAGACAGACAGACAGACAGAGACCGAGAGACAGCGAGAGGGAAAAGAGAGAGAGGCAAAGACAGACACAGACAGAGAGGCAGAAATAGACAGTGTGAGGGAAAGAAACTGAAATTCAGACAGACAGACAGACAGACAGATAGACAGACAGACAAGGAGACAAAGCGAAGAGACAGGGGATTATTGATGACTTTGTTCACAAGAGAGGGAAATAGGCTGACCGGGATCAGCGCCAGCTGAGAAGCGTTAGGAGGCTAAAGCCGGACTGTCCACAGAATAATTAGTCCGACTGTCGTTAATTCACTCACACGGTATAGTCGTTCGTTTTGTTTTGCTTTTTGTTTTGTCTTTTCTCCACCCCTATACCCCCCCTCCCCTCCCCGACCACCCTCCCCCTCCACCCTCCAATCTCCAACCTCACCCCACCTCTCTCTCTCTCTCTCTCTCTCTCTCTCTCTCTCTCTCTCTCTCCTCTCTCTCTCTCTCCTCTCTCTCTCTCTCTCCTCTCTCTCTCTCTCTCCTCTCTCTCTCTCTCTCTCTCTCTCTCTGTTGTTTATTTACTTGGCGTTCCATCTCTTATTAATCCTAAAGGATTCTTTTGCTACAGACATCAAATGAAAACAAATGACGAGAAAAGGACCCAAACCCTGTGCGATTAAGCCTCTCCCTGCACATAGGACAATTACGTCTGTCTCTTGTACACAAAGCGATTCTTTTGCGAACGTTTTTTTTTTGTTGTTGTTTTTTCTTTCGACATTGTATTATTTTTAAAACGTAGAGAATGTCCCTGCACTTTTCTTCACCCCTGTATATTTTGTAAGGCTTTTCTTTTAACTTGAGATGGAGGGATGGATTCTGTAAGCGTGGGAAGGAGGTACACGAATATCATATTTATGTCTGGGAAGACTGAATGTGATTGCTTTAATGGTGGACTAAATAAAGATGAAAAATAGTAAAGTACCCGAAAACCTCTCCGGTGGAGAATCTTGAAGTTCTAACCTAGGAACAATGAATAACAGCAATCAACATCCACATCAACATCATCATCATCATCATTATCATCGCCATCACTCTCATCATCATCATCATCATCATCATCATCATCATCATCATCATCATCATCATCATCATCATCATAACAATAACGACATCCAGAACAACTAAGAACAACAACAAGAGAATATCTACAACCAACGATCGACAACAACGACAACATTCATCATCATCTCATCATCATCTCATCATCATCATCATCATCATTCATCATCATCATCATCATCTCGTCGTCCGTTCGTCGTCGTCGTCGTTCGTCGCCTGCCGTCGTCGTCGTCGTCGTCGTCTCGTCATCCATCATCTCATCATCATCATCATCATCATCCACATCATCATCTCATCATCATCATCCATCATCACACTATCATCAAGTAAAGAATAATTTACCTAGACTTGTCCAGATATTCTATTGCATTATTCCATGCAAACTAATCATTCAGCCAGTTATGGCCAATATAATCTAATCAACGACACAAATTTGTTTTCATTATCACTGGCCACGCTCCCCAAATTAGCACAAACAGCAATACACAAATATTGTTTTTCATGATCATGGCACACGTCAAATAGCACAAACAGCAACACACAATATTGTTTTCATTATCACTGGCACGCGTCCAAATAAGCCACAAACAGCAGTCAAGCTGCCGTCTGGCCCCTTCCTCTGTCCTTGTATCCTTTCCCCCCTTTGCCATTCCTCTGTCCTTGTATCCCTCCCCCCTTTGCCATTCCTCTGTCCTTGTATCCCTCCCCCCCCCCCCTGTTTGCCATTCCTCTGTCCTTGTATCCCTTCCCCCTTTGCCATTCCTCTGTCCTTGTATCCCTTCCTCCCTTTGCCATTCCCATGTCCTTGTATTTCTTCCTCCCTTTGCCATTCCTCTGTCCTTGTATCCCTTCCCCCCTTTGCCCATTGACTTCCCTTTCTGTCCTTGTATCCCTTCCTCCCTTTGCCATTCCATGTCCTTGTATCCCTTCCCCCCTTTGCCATTCCTCTGTCCTTGTATCCCTTCCCCCTTTGCCATTCCTCTGTCCTTGTATCCCTTTCCCCCTTCGCCATTCCTCTGTCCTTGTATCCTTTCCCCCTTTTGCCATTCCATGTCCTTGTATCCCTTCCTCCCTTTGCCATTCCCATGTCCTTGTATCCCTTCCTCCCTTTGCCATTCCTCTGTCCTTGTATCCCTTCCCCTTTGCCATTCCTCTGTCCTTGTATCCCTTCCCTCCCCCTATTGCCATTTCCTCTGTCCATTGTATCCCTTCCTCCGTTATGCCATTCCTCTGTCCTTGTATCCCTTCCTCCCTTTGCCATTCCTCTGTCCTTGTATCCCTTTCCCCCTTTGCCATTCCTCTGTCCTTGTATCACCTTCCCCCCTTTGCCATTCCTCTGTCCTTGTATCCCTCCCCCCCTTTGCCATTCCACTGTCCTTGTATCCCTTCCTCCCTTTGCCATTCCCATGTCCTTGTATCCTTTCCCCCCTTTGCCATTCCCATGTCCTTGTATCCCTTCCTCCCTTTGCCATTCCCATGTCCTTGTATTTCCTTCCTCCCTTTGCCATTCCCTCTGTCCTTGTATCCCTTCCCCCCTTTGCCATTCCTCTGTCCTTGTATCCCTTCCTCCCTTTGCCATTCCCATGTCCTTGTATCCCTTCCCCCCTTTGCCATTCCTCTGTCCTTGTATCCCTTCCCCCCTTTGCCATTCCTCTGTCCTTGTATCCCTTCCCCCCTTTGCCATTCCTCTGTCCTTGTATCCCTTCCTCCCTTTGCCATTCCTCTGTCCTTGTATCCCTTTCCCCCCTTTGCCATTCCTCTGTCCTTGTATCCCTTCCCCCCTTTGCCATTCCTGTCCTTGTATCCCTCCCCCCTTTGCCATTCCTCTGTCCTTGTATCCCTCCCCCCCTCCCCCCCCTTTGCCATTCCTCTGTCCTTGTATCCCTTCCCCCCTTTGCAATTCCTCTGTCCTTGTATCCCTTTCCCCCTTTGCCATTCCTCTGTCCTTGTATCTTTCCCCCCTTTGCCATTCCATGTCCTTGTATCCCTTCCTCCCTTTGCCATTCCCATGTCCTTGTATCCCTTCCTCCCTTTGCCATTCCATGTCCTTGTATCCCTTCCCCCCTTTGCCATTCCTCTGTCCTTGTATCCCTTCCTCCCTTTGCCATTCCCATGTCCTTGTATCCCTTCCCCCCTTTGCCATTCCTCTGTCCTTGTATCCCTTCCTCCCTTTGCCATTCCCATGTCCTTGTATCCCTTCCTCTCTTTGCCATCCCCATGTCCTTGTATCCCTTCCCCCCTTTGCCATTCCCATGTCCTTGTATCCCTTCCCCCCTTTGCCATTCCTATGTCCTTGTATCCCTCCCCCCCTTTGCCATTCCTCTGTCCATTGTATCCCTTCCTCCCTTTGCCATTCCTCTGTCCTTGTATTGCCATTCCTCTGTCCTTGTATCCCTCCTCCCTTTGTCATTCCCATGTCCTTGTATCCTTCCCCCCTTTGCCATTCCTCTGTCCTTGTATCCCTTCCTCCCTTTGCCATTCCCATGTCCTTGTATCCCTTCCTCTCTTTGCCATCCCCATGTCCTTGTATCCCTTCCCCCCTTTGTCATTCCATGTCCTTGTATCCTTTCCCCCCTTTGCCATTCCTCTGTCCTCTGTATCCCTTCCTCCCTTTGCCATTCCTCTGTCCTTGTATCCCTTCCTCCCTTTGTCATTCCCATGTCCTTGTATCCTTTCCCCCTTTGCCATTCCCATGTCCTTGTATTCTTATTCACTCCCTTTGCCATTCCCTGTCCTTGTATCCCTTCCCCCCTTTGCCATTCCCATGTCTTGTATCCTTCCCCCCTTTGCCATTCCATGTCCTTGTATCATTCACCCCTTTGCCATCCCATGTCCTTGTATCCCTTCCCCCTTTGCCATTCCCATGTCCTTGTATCCCTTCCCCCCTTTGCCATTCCTCTGTCCTTGTATCCCTTGCCCCCTTTGCCATTCCCATGTCCTTGTATCCCTTCCCCCCTCTTTGCCATTCCTCTGTCCTTGTATCCCTTCCCCCCCTTTGCCATTCCTCTGTCCTTGTATCCCTCCCCCCCCCCTTTGCCATTCCATTTTCCTTGTATCCCTTCCTCCCTTTGCCTTTCCTCTGTCCTTGTATCCCTTCCTTCCTTTGCCTATCCTCTGTCCTTGTATCCCTTTCCCCCTTTGCCATTCCTCTGTCCTTGTATCCCTTCCTTCCTTTGCCATTCCTCTGTCCTTGTATCTTTCACCCCTTTGCCATTCCCATGTCCTTGTATCCCTTCCCCCTTTGCCATTCCTCTGTCCTTGTATCCCTTCCCCCCTTTGCCATTCCCATGTCCTTGTATCCCTTCCTCCCTTTGCCATTCCTCTGTCCTTGTATCTATTCACCCCTTTGCCTTCCCTGTCCTTGTATCCCTTCCCCCTTTGGCCATTCCTCTGTCCTTGTATCCCTTCCCCCTTTGCCATTCCCATGTCCTTGTATCCCTTCCTCCCTTTGCCTTTCCTCTGTCCTTGTATCCCTTCCTTCCTTTGCCATTCCTCTGTCCTTG
>CM031600.1:104195726-104208226 GCA_018398815.1 Conus ventricosus
CCTCTACACAGTAAGCACAATCTATCAACAAGGGTTCTTACAAGGTTTTAAGCAGTTAGTGTTCATTAGGGTCAAACTGGGTTTACGGTTAAGGTTAGGACCTGGTCAGGCTTTGGGTTAGGGTGACTGGTACACAACCTAGAGCTAGAGAGTCACGCTGTTTTCTCATGACCATGTCTGAAGGATAAACAAGCTGATAATGGGGAACTCCACCCAGAAGAGCAATAGTCACCCACTTAGCTGCTTAGTCCTGTCTTCCTTTCGGTGCCACACCATCGTTTGTAGAAGCAGTAGTTAGTTATTGATGGTGCTGTTTCATTCCTAAGGAGACATCATTGAAAATTGTACTGTACTGTACTGCAGTGTGTGTATGTGTGTGTGTGTGTGTGTGTGTGGTGTGTGTGTGTGTGTGTGTGTGTGTGTGTGTGTGTGTGTGTGTGTGCGTGTGCGTGCGTGTATGTGTGTGTGTGTGTGTGTGTGTGTGTGTGTGTGTGTGTGTGTGTGTGTGTGTGTGTGTGTGTGTGTGGTGTGTGTAAAGTCAAGTCGAAATTATCTTTATTGGGGGTTAAAGAATAAGCTTCACAGCTCTCTCTGTCTCTCTCTTTCCCTCTGTCTGTCTGTCTGTCTGTCTGTCTGTCTGTCTGTCTCTCTCTCTCTCTCTCTCTCTCTCTCTCTCTCTCTCTCTCTCTCTCTCTCTCTCTCTGGACAGAGTCTATCATTTTGCCTATCTTTAAAAAAGGTGACTTAAATAACCCTAATAACTATAGAGGAATTTCTCTTAGTGATATTAGCAGTAAACTATTTACACGATTATTAACAAGCGGTTGCAAGAATGGGTAGAAGAAAACGATATCACTGGCCAGCATCAGGCTGGTTTCAAGAAAGGATATTCAACTATTGACCACATGTTTACCTTGTTAGCCCTTGTTCAAAAACAATTCTCTTACAATCGCAAATTGTATGTGGCATTTATAGATTTTGAAAAGGCATTCGATTCTATTAACAGACACTTGCTTTGGCCAATTTTGTTTTAAAATGGTATTAAAGGAAAATTGTACAAATGTATTAGAAGCATTTATAATGTAGTAAAAGCGAGAGTTCGATGTGGTGCGAAATTGACAGATTGCATTGAATGTACAGCTGGACTAAGACAGGGCGACGCTTGCAGTCCAATATCATTTTCTTTATTTATTAATGAGCTAGCAACTGAGATGATTAGGAATGGAAGACATGGCGCTATGCTGTCTCTGGAGGCATTTGAATTATTTATTCTGTTATTATCTGATGATATGATCTTACTATCTGAGACTGTAACAGGACTACAAACACAGTTAAACAATTTACAAAGAGCATCTGCTTCTCTTCAGTTAAAAGTTAACATGAACAAAAGTAATGTCATAATATTTCGAAAGGGTGGTTATTTAAGTGTGAGAGAAAGATGGTTTTATGATGGTAGTATAATACCTGTTGTTAATGTGTATAAGTATTTGGGAATACTTTTTTCCACCCGTCTTAGTTTTGTTCTTGCTTGTAAAGATCTCGCGAGTCGGGCAAAAAATGCGTTGATTTGTATTATGAAGAAAATTGCATACACTTAATAATAGCTCTTTCGTTTTGTTTATGAAATTGTTTGACTCGCAAGTTCAGCCTATGGTTCAATATGGGGCAGAATTATGGGGATTAAACAAAGCAGCTGTTCATTGTGAGACTGTGCATTGTTACACTTTAAAGAAATTCCTCAGAGTAGAGATGAGGACACCAAATGACCTTGTCTATGGTGAAACTAACAGGTATCCTATATATACAAACTCAGCCGTGAAATGCGTACGCTACTGGTTTAAATTATTACAAATGGAACAGCAAGGAATTCCACGTAAAGCATATAATATGTTATATGATTTAGATCTGAAAGGCAAAGTAAACTGGGTGACTCAAGTGCGAACCTGTTTGTTTGAATATGGTTTTGGGTTCGTCTGGTACAATCAGGGTGTTGGAAACGTTAACGATTTTATTCGTACATTTCGCTAACGGTTACTAGACTGTAGTTGGCAAAAATGGAATGAACATATTCAGACCAGCAGCAGATATGACATGTATAGAAATTTTTGTGATACGCTTTTTTGGAAGCCCTACCTATTATTGGATTTAAATCCACATTTGAAATATATAACAACAAGATTCAGGCTTGGAATCTCAGAGTTAATGGTACATAGCTTTAGATACAGAACTGTCAACAGAAATGTTTTAATTTGTCCAATGTGTAAAGAAGCAGAGGAAAATGAGGTACATTTTTGTTTTTGCTGTCCAGCACTTACACATATTCGACAAAGCCATATGAAACCTAAGTATTATCGACAACCCTCTTTGTTCAAACTCAGTTTACTAATGTCCTCACAAAAGCCTCACGACGTGCGGAATTTTTCACTATTTCTGTCTAAGTATTTACTTTAACCACAAAGCTATCAAACGACATTGCACTCGAAGAATAGGCAGGCAGAACTAAATAAAGCCAAATTTAGGGAGATCATGAAAAACTGTGTGGAGTTGGGGAACAATGGATAGAAGTCCATTTTTCAAACTTTTTGATGCGCCAGTGAAACCTATGCTTTTATATGCAGCAGAAGTCTGGGGACAGTCTCATCTACATGTAGTTGAATTATCTCACTTGTTTGCATGCAAACACTTTTTAAATGTACACCCGAATACCCCAGATACAGTGGTATAAGGTGAGTTAGGAAGGTGTCCTATGTATGTAGATGGTGCAATAAAATCAATGCGCTACTGGTTCCAACTGGAAAAATCAAAATTATTGCAATGCACAAGAAATCAGAAGAACACCACACCTCCATCAGCATTGGGGGCAGGCCGGTTTGCAACCTTCGTTTCGCAGACGACATCGACCTCAGGTGGGGGGGGGGGGGGGGGGGGGGGGGCAGCAACACCGAGCTCCAGGATCTGACAAACAGACTTGTCACAAGAGCAAGTGCCTACGGCATGGAGGTCAGCACAGAGAAGTCAAAGGTCATGGTCAACAGCACGACTAACAGCAGTGCCAACATAACCATGAATGGTGAGCCCCTGGAAGAAGTGACCAGCTTCAGGTACTTGGGAACAACCCTGTCCAAAGATGGCACCTGCACAGCAGAGATCCGAATCAGGATCAACTCCGCATCAGCAGCGATGGCCAGACTGGACAGGGTGTGGAAGAGCAACATCAATTTCCACACAAAATTCCAGCTCTACAAGTCACTAGTGGTCTACATCCTGTTAAATGGCTACTAGACATGGACACTGATGGCCGAAACAGAAAGAAGAATCCAGGCGTTTGAGACCAGGTGCCTGAGGAAACTACTCCGCATCTCCTACAAAGAACACAAGACCAATGTTTATGTGCGGAACCTGGTCACTAACCTAGTTGGGCCCCACGAACCACTTCTGGCAACCGTCAAACGACGGAAGATGGCATGGTTTGGCCACGTCATTCGTCACAACACCCTCTCCAAAACCATCCTTCAAGGTACCATTGAAGGAGGGCGCAGACGAGGACGGCAACATAAAGGACTGGACCAAAATGACCATGCCAGATCTCCGCAAGACAGCCACCAACAGAAGAGCCTGGAGAGAATCGGCGGCTGCCTCATCACGTCCCCCCAACGACCCCAGCGGTCAAGGGAATGACTGACTGACAAGAAATCAGAGTGGATAAATTGGGTATCTTCGATAAAGTATTGTTTGGATACTTATGACTTTTCTTTTGTTTGGTGGAATGGCAGAGTGAATTAGGAGAAACTGTTTTTACGTGAACTTAAACAACGCATGATTGACTGTCAGAGACAAAATTGGGATAGTAAAATACTTAATAGTGACAGATATTCAATATATCGTTCCTTCAAATCCTTATGGCAGCCTAAGAAATACTTAACTGAGTTTACTATACCTAAATTTCGCAACGCGTTCGTGAGATTTCGACTTCGAATTAGTGATTTGAATGTCCGTCAAAGATATACACTAAACTCCAAAAACTGTCCATTCTGTAATCAAATCGAGGATGAAATACATTTTTTGATTGTTTGTCCATCCTATAGAGATTTCAGAGAAGAATAAATTTTGCCTCATACTAAAAATGTTCATCAAGTGTCATTGCTTCTTTTACTGCAAAATGAAAAGAGAATTTTAACTTGCCTCTGTAGCTATGTTCATTTTTAAAGCACTAAAACGAAGAGAAGAACTGTTATCAGTTAACACACAAATGCCAGAGTAATTTCAAAAAGAACATTTTGTAAGCAAATGTTTGCTGTCATAATTTTCAGTATATGCTCCGAGCGCGAGTGTGTTCTACTTTTGTTCTTGACCTCATTGCAGATAGGTCTGTGGCCTTTGCAATTAAACTATTTGAGTATGAATTTGAGTCTCTCTCTCTCTCTCTCTCTCTCTCTCTCTCTCTCTCTCTCTCTCTCTCTCTCTCTCTCTCTCTCTCTCTCTCTCTCTCTCTGTGTTTGTGTGTGTGTGTGTGTGATATGATATGAACACTTTATTATCTCAAAGGATGAGAAATTAAGATAGGTGCATAATAAACAGTATAACAAGACAACATGCATAAAACAAGAATCATCACAATCAAGTGGCCACTTATAGAATTTACATATACAGTCCGACACACACACACACACACACACACACACACACACACACACACACACACACACACACACACACACACACACACACACACACACACACACACTATAATCATTTGAAAAACCTCATGCACATGCACTTACACAAGCACACTCATAGGCTTACACTCACAAGCAGATATATATATATATACACACACACACACAAGCACATATTATAAGCAAATACACATATCTTCACACAAGCAAACATCTTCAACCACCCCACAAGCTCTCACTCTCTCGCACCTCCCACCTCCCCCTCTCTCTCTCCCTCTCTCTCTCTCTCCCTCTCTCTCGCATTCCTTCACTACGCTAAGCATGAAAAATGGTACAAAAGACATCATGAATTCAGAAGATGGATCGACCTGGGTATAAAAGTTTTTTGCGCCCTAGATTTGACTCTAAGGGTCCTAAAACGACGTCCAGATGGTAAAATTTCGTAATATTTTGCTAAAACATGGCTATCATCACTGCAATCTTTCTTGCTTTCCTCTCCACTCGTCTGTCATACAATTCTTGCATTCCAACTTGCTTCCTTCCAATCACTTTGCTACACACATTCACCACATCATTCAATACTCGCTTGCTCTTCACACCCAAACTTCCATACCAGCACATAAAAGAAGCAGTGAGCAATGACTCAACACAACATCTGTAATAAGTTTGTAAGATTACAGGTTTAACACCAATATTTCGTAGCTTTTGCAAACAGAATATTCTTGACTGGCAATTTTTATGGATTTTAGTAACATTTTTATCAAAAACTAATTTATCATCAACAATCATTCCAGATATTTATACTCATTCACTCGTTCAACAGCTTCACCATTAATTACAAGGTCTGGCACAGGTTCCGGGTTCTTCCGAAAGTCGATTAAGATTTCTTTTGTTTTTTGCACATTTAGGTCAAGAAAGTTGTCTTTACACCAGCTGCAGAACTTTTTGATTTCCTCAAAGTAAACTGAATCAGAGTTTGACATATCTAGAATAGCAGAATCATCAGAATATTTAACGAGTGGAGTTTTCTCTGTGCCTCTACAGTCATTAGTATATAAGTAAACAAAACGGGAGACAGAACTGTGCCTTGGGGTGCACCAGTAGAAGTCGAGCGTTCAGAGGATAGTGCAGACTGAAAACGAACAGACTGAGTTCTATTGCGCAGAAAACTGACAATCCATAAAGTAAGCTTTGGGTCAACACCTAAGTCAAGCAGTTTCATAGCTAACAGATGTGGCTGTATAGTATTAAAAGCAGAGGAGAAATCAATAAAAAGAATACGCGCAAAAGAACCTGGTTTGTTTAAATGGAAGAAAGCATTGTGAAGCAGAGTTAGAATAGCATCATCTGTACCTCTATGGGTTTTATAAGCAAACTGAAAGGGGTCAAGGTACTGACCAACAAAAGTTAACAAGTGACGGAGAACAAGTTTTTCAAAGCACTTCATAACTATGGAGGTTAGAGCTACAGGGCGATAGTCATTCAATGTTGTGGGGTTTCTTTTCTTCGGGACAGGGCAGACAGTGGAATTTTTCCAGATACTGGGTACAGAGCATGCCTAAGAGACCAATTGAAAATCTTACAGAAAACATTACAAAGTTCAGAAGCACACAATTTCAGCAATCTTCCACTGATGTTATCTGGACCCATTGATTTCCTGATATTCAGTTTCAAAAACAGTGACTTCACAACATCGCCATGGATCTCAAAGTCTTGTTCATCTCCCTTGTCTTTGATCCTTTTGTTTAGCTCTTTTACCACATTGTCTACCGTCCCACCCAGATCATTCCTTTCAAAACGACAATAGAAATCATTGAGTTTGTTCGAAAAATCAGTCTGGTCATTAATATTCATCTGGCAAGATCTTGCTTTCTTTTTGGCTTCACCCGTTAGAATCTTTAAACCCATCCCATGCATCCTTCCTTCTTCCTAACTGAAACCGCTCTTTACTTTACCTTTGAATTCCTTTTGGGCCCTCCGTATTCCGCACCTAAGCTTTGTTTGTACTCGTTTCCTTTCGTTTTTGTCACCAGCCTGAAATGCTATCTTTTTCTCATTAAGAAGTGTCTTATTGACCCCGTGATCCATGGTTTGTTGTTTGGAAACAGTTTAATTGTTTTTGTTGGGATAATCATGTCTTCACAAAAAAGGATATAATCAGTTACCACATCTGCCGCTTCATGAACATTTTGACATGAGTCAGTCAGCACACTCCAATCAGTACACTCAAAAATCCTCTCAGCTCATCCACACTCTCAGCCGTCCATACTTTCACACTCTTCCTCACAACAGGCTCAGTTTGTATTTTAGGTTTGTATGCAGGGATCAGTTGCACAGTATTATGGTCAGACAAACCAACAGGTGGCAGACAAAAAGATTTAAATGCACCAGGGATGTTTCCATAGCACAAGTCAATTGTGTTATCAATCCGCGTGGGACAGGTCACATACTGCTTAAAAGAAGGAAGAACTTTTTTTAAGTCACAATGGTTAAAGTCACCCACAACAAAACAGGGGGCATCAGCAGATATCATTTGCAGATCACGGACAACACCAGCTATTGTGCGCCCAGCACGTGTAGCAGATGACTGGTCATAGACTGGGGCATACACAACTGTCACAAATATGCGGCCGAACTCGCGCGGCAAGTAGCGGGGTCTCAAGGACACTGACAGCAGTTCAACTTCTGGCGTACACATTCGCTGCTTCACGCACACATTCGCACTGTCACACCATCTTTCATTCACATACAAGCACACGCCACCACTGATTCTTTTCCTGTTTTTGCACAGTCTCTGTCCATTCTGTATGGTGTGCCAAAGCCATTAATTGCCATGCGTTCGTCGTTGATTTTGTCTGTAAGAAAAGTCTCAGTAAAACAAAGTAAACATGAGTTCCTGAATTCACTTAAAAATGCACAGTTTGCCTGCAAACTCATCAAATTACAGTTCTTGCTGTTGGGGTTGATGGATCTGACATTCGACAGAATGATAGACGGAAGCGGAGGTTTTGTTGTATTGTTTCTCAATCTTCTCCTCACTCCTCCTCTCCTACCTCTCTTTCGCCCACTCACTCCTCTTCTCCTCCTCCTCTGTCATTCTCACTCCGACACATCAAATCTCGGGGATAGCTTCATCAGGCCATGACAGTGAATCTCGGGCAGATTTCAAACTGAGCAGAAACTCTCTGTCATACTGTAAGGCGCCTGTACTTCCTCGCTGTCCGCCATTTTGTCTAGCATGCGACGCAGTCACACCAACAACACAAATGCGAACAATTGAAATCACCACCACAAGAAGCTTCACAAATATCACATTTTTCATCTTGCACTTCTTGCACATCAATCTGTCGATCCAACAGTCTGTGAAAATAGGTAAGACATCAAAACGAAGACAAAAATGTGTGTGTGTGTGTGTGTTGTGTGTGTGTGTGTGTGCGCGCGCATGTGTGTGTGCGTGTGTGTGTGTGTGTGTGGTGTGTGTGTGTGTGTGTTTATAGGTTTCATATCTCGTTCAGTCTTACTCAACCCACTCCTGCTACGACAAAAAGTAAAGGCATCAATGGCTTTTCCTTTTCCGACTAAACCTCTGTAATGAATCACGTAAAAACGTGCGCTACGACCCCAAAAAAGAAGCTTTTTGCCGTAAGGAATACTAAAACTGTCTAATCGTTTTTTTTCCCTCGAACAAAAAATAAAAATAAAATGAATGCACTTTCGTACTATTAAAAGTAAATCTATTGAAGTTAACTGCTATAACGAAAATAAAAACCGTGGATTTGTTCATCAAGAAAACATAAAAGTAGGATGTTACGTGCCGCAGTGCAGCAAACGTTTCGGGTTGGGAGACTGTGGATTGGAGTCACCACAGAGCGAAATGTGTGTTGAATCTTTCGGCCCTGGCGGGTCCCTACACAAAGCAAGTCAGTATGCCATGGATTCCAGTGGGAAGACCGGGCCCGCACTGTCCAGTCTATACGTCACTTGGACAGTTGCTCAATTTTCCCCACCAACGTTCCAGGTGTTTGTGGTTTCTCTAGCCTGGTTGGTGCCGGTATGGGTTACGAATGAAAGTCCAGTGTTTGTGTTTCTCTAGCCTGGTGGTGCCGGTATGGGTTACGAATGGAAGCGAAAGAGAACAGACCTGTCATGTCGTCTGATGCCAGAGTGCAACTCCACAGCATCATCCTCATCATCATCATCCTCGCTGTTCATCGTTTAAAACTCCACAGCATCATCCTCATCATCTTCATCCTCGCTGTTCATCGTTTAAAACTCCACAGCATCATCCTCATCCTCATCATCCTCGCTGTTCATCGTTTAAAACTCCACAGCATCATCCTCATCATCATCATCCTCGCTGTTCATCGTTTAAAACTCCACAGCATCATCCTCATCATCATCATCATCCTCGCTGTTCATCGTTTAAAACTCCACAGCATCATCCTCCTCATCATCATCCTCGCTGTTCATCGTTTAAACTCCACAGCATCATCCTCATCATCATCATCCTCGCTGTTCATCGTTTAAAATGTCTCAGAGTCTGTGACCCCTTCTGCCCTGCTATCGTGGTAACCTCAGTGCCAGTGTGCTCGCCACAACCATGACCGCGGTGCACTCTGTCCAAGACGTCGGGTATTGGTCCGTCCATGGGAACTGAAGTTGGCTGAATGCGGTGACGTCAATTCTGAAGGGGACGTCCATACGTCCCCGCATCTAAGCATTTTTTTTTTTTTTTTTTTTTTTTTGGGGGGGGGGGGGGGGGGGGTCGTCAGCAAGGAGCTTAGAAACTGGTGTCCAGAACGGGCCTAACTGAACAGCACCACAGTGATTTAGCAGCAGAGGTGTGTCTTCACTGAGGGGTGGCCTCATGACAACCCAATATCCATTGCTCATTTTGAAGACGATCGGTGCTGAGGCTGCTGCAGAATAAAGCTGCATGCTGGTCTTTGTCAGAGGAAAAAAATAAAATATAAACGTTTTCTAACAGGCTACAAAAATTAAAATTAATGCATTTTGTCACAGAAAAAAGTAAAGTGCTTAAAAGCTTTTGACTACGGAAAAAGATTAAATGACGATTTTCGCTACGGATTATAAAATATAGGTATCACTATTTTTTTGCTACGGCCAAAAGTAAATCTGTCAAAGATTTTCGCAAAAACATCGCATTTAGGTATTAATGCTTTTAGCTCTGGCTTTTGGCGGCCAGTGTAATGTTAGACACCCCACTGCAAAATGACGGGGGACCGGGAATGATCGGCGTTCTCTCCTTCATCGATGGAGAAAGAAGAAGACAGCTGCACTGCCCCACTCTTCAAGCCCAATTTATCTAGGAAGGTTTTATGTCATTCTATATTCTTAGTATTCAGATCAGGGTTAGGATTGGGTTAGGCTAAGGTTGTTGGTTAGGGTAAGGTTGTTGGTTAGGGTTTGGGTTAGGAGTTGCAGAATCGTCGGGTTATAAATCTAGTTATGATTCTCTCTCCAGTGCATAAACACAAATACAGTGCTGGGTTGTTTTAGTCATGATTCTATCTCTAATGCATAAACACAAATACAGTGCTGGGTTGTTTTAGTCATGATTCTCTCTCTAATGCACAAACACAAATACAGTGCTGGGTTATTTTAGTCATGATTCTATCTCTAATGCATAAACACAAATACAGTGCTGGGTTATTTTAGTCATGATTCTATCTCTAATGCATAAACACAAATACAGTGCTGGGTTATTTTAGTCATGATTCTATCTCTAATGCATAAACACAAATACAGTGCTGGGTTATTTTAGTCAATCAATGCATCACAATACGGTAGGTTAAGTGAAAGCTGTGCAATCAATGCATCACAATACGGTAGGTGAAGTGAGAACTGTGTAATCAATGCATCACAGTACGGTAGGTTAAGTGAGAACTGTGTAGTCAATGCATCACAATACGGTAGGTTAAGTGAGAACTGTGATCAATGCATCACAATACGATAGGTTAAGTGAGAACTGTGTAATCTATACTCTATTGTAGGGTGGATTTAGTTCAAACTGTGTACACTATGCTCTAATATGAAATGGATTATGTGAAAACTCTATAATCCATGCTCTACTATTAAATGGATATGGTGAGAATTACCTCATCCACTCTTTGCTGCAGGATGGATTATGTGAAAACTGTGTCATCTATGCTATATTGTACGATGGATTATTCAGAAAAAAAGTCTCTGTTGTAGGCTAAATCATATAAACACTATTATTCATGCCTGGCTATAGAATGGATTATGTGAAAACTGTGCAATCCATACTCTGCCATGGAATAAATTCTGCCAAGACAATGCGAACAAGCCACGGGAACGACCAAAGCGTTCCTTCAAACTTATGCATGTATTTCATTCTGCACGTTTGACAAAAGTGAGAGACCATAGTTGAATATGGTCTACCATACAAATCGACTGGTTATCAGTTCGGGGTGATGACGTATCGCGGAACTTTCATTTCGACAGAGTATGTTCGTTGTAGTGTTGAACTAACGTTTCCAAGACCAAGGGCTGGGCCTGAAGGTGCCCCACGTCACGTGACGTTGTTCCAGAGATCTTTGGGTCCCAGGGATGCCCCAGTCCCTGTCTGTGTGAACTGTCCTGTGACAGCCCATGCAGCTGCAAATATACAGAGAAACACCGCTTACCGATCGAAAGAAGAGAAGAAGGGGACATAATAAATAACAGTTTTTAACTTTCGTTTGCAAAGTGGGCTGAAGGGGTGGACGCCATATCTGCTTTCCTTTGCAGGTGCCTCCCAGCTCCTCCCCATCTCCCTTTCCCTTCCCCTGGGCAGGCTGGAAGTATTTATCAGCTCTCCCCATCTCCCTTCCCCTTCCCCTGGGCAGGTTGGAAGTACTGGGCCATAAAACGGATCACGTAAGTGTGGGATTAGGAGTAATGGAAACTGATATGCCAAACCTCATATTTAATATTTGTATCGATATTTCATTAGAGATGTTTTATAACTAGTGTGATTTTGTTTTTATTTCAATGATAATTAAACTAGTAAAAAAGAGAGATGTTGATTCCTGATTTGTCAGACTGGAACTAAATGCCTGAGAACTTACTTTGTGACACTATAATCCCCAGCTCCCTCTCAACTGACTGTAGATAGGGTTTCTTCATTTGTTTTAAACTGTAAAAAGGGTTAGGTCAGAAAGAGATTTTGTTCCCCTTTATATGATCCAGTTACTTGCCGTTCGCCAGGGACTATGTGGCAGCATGTCTTTGTCCTGTCGTGCAATGTACCGTCAAGAAAGTTAAGTACATTTTGCAACTTTACCCCCAAAAAGCATGAATATGTTCGGATAATGTAAATCTTATCAAGACAGAGAGATAAATCATTGTGCACACATAACTATCACAGTGGGACGCACTGTTGACCCAGGGAATGTTGTACAATGTGTGCGTCCCGCTAAACCCTCCTCTGTGTGTCAGTTCCTTAGTGCGCTGGGTTTCTTTGTTTGGTTCTTTGTTTTTCATTTGTTAAGTTTTTTGTTCTATTTTCTTCTCCTTTTGTTTTTGATTTGTTAAGTTTTTTGTTCTATTTTCTTCTCCTTATGAAATCTTGCGGAGTATGTAGTTTCAAGTCTTCAGTTTACGAAAGACAGTCGTTATTAGGACACTACTTGTGGATTTCCTTTTCATCCCTGCATCTGTTTTCGTGTCTGATTTGACGCTGTCTTTCTCTTGTCTGATTTGACGCTGTCTTTCTCTTGTCTGATTTGACGCTGTCTTTCTCTTGTCTGATTTGACGCTGTCTTTCTCTTGTCTGATTTGACGCTGTCTTCTCTTGTCTGA
>CM031600.1:104210726-104220112 GCA_018398815.1 Conus ventricosus
TTCCATTCAGAGAGAAGTCCGGATCTTGTGGACGGAGTGCACGTGCACAGAACGTTATCCTTGATTACGTCACACGGTTCATTGTTTATTTCTTCCATTCAGAGAGGAAGTCCGGACCCTTGTCGACTGAGTGCACGTGCACAACGCGTTATCCATGATGACGTCACACGGTTCACTGCCCTCCTCAAGGTCCCACAAACTGGGGAAATCTTCCTCATGCCTCGCTCTTCACTGATGGAGCTGCCTCGTGACTCGTTCTTCACTGATGGAGCTGCCTCATGCCTCGTTCTTCACTGATGGAGCTGCCTCATGCCTCGTTCTTCACTGATGGAGCTGCCTCATGCCTCGTTCTTCACTGATGGAGTTGCCTCATGCCTCGTTCTTCACTGATGGAGCTGCCTCATGCCTCGTTCTTCACTGATGGAGCTGCCTCATGCCTCGTTCTCCACTGATGGAGCTGCCTCATGCCTCGTTCTTCACTGATGGAGCTGCCTCATGCCTCGTTCTTCACTGACGGAGCTGCGTCATGCCTCGTTCCTCACTGATGGAGCTAGCTGCCTCATGCCTCGTTCTCCACTGATGGAGTTAGCGGCCATGCTCGTTCTCACTGATGAGCTCCTATGCGTCTCTGATGAGCGCCTCATGCCTCGTTCTTCACTGATGGAGCTGCTCATGCCTCGTTCTTCACTGATGGAGCTGCGCATGCCTCGTTTTCTCACATGAGACTACTGCCATGCACTACGCACAAAAAAAAACAAAACAAACCCCAACAAAAAAAAACCCACAAAAAAAAAAACCACAAAAAAAATGGGGGGGCCAGAAAACCAAACCATTGGTTTGGGTGAAAATTAAAAAAGAGAGAGGGAGAAAGAAAGGGAGAAGGTTGGGGAAAAAAGGGGAAAAAGGAAAGAGGAGGGAAGAAAAGGGGAGAAAAGAAAGGGAAAAGAGGAAAAAATGTTGCCGAAATTAATTTAAAAAATTTAAAACCTCCCAAAATATTAAATTTTTGGGTAAAATTTGAACCTTCCCCTTTTTTTTTAAAAAAGCAAAAAAAATTTAAAACCCCCCTTTCTTAAATTTTCCGGCCAAAGAAAAAATTGCGCCGTTGGCCCCTCCACAAAAAAAACTTGTTAAAAAAAGGGTTAAAAATTGTTTTTTCCCAAAAAATTTAGGAAATTTCCCGGATTTTAAAAACGGCTTAAGTTGGAAGGGGAAGGTTTCCGTTAGTAACCCCTTTTTGGAAAAAATTTTTTAAAAAACAAAAGGGGAAAGCCAACCTTTTTGCGGTTTTCCCTTGGGAAAGGTTAAAAATCCAAAAGAACAAAACACGGTTCAAATGCCCCCCTTAAGACAAAGGGGGGAAACCCTTCCCTTTTGCCTCTTTTATTTTTATTCCCGGGCCGTTTTAACGGAGGAAAAAAAATCATTGTTTCTTTTAAAAAAACTATGGAGCGTTAAACTTTTATGATAAACCCCCTCTTTGTTTCTTTTAAACTGGGGAAAAAATTTTGCCTCAATCCCTTTTTCGTTTTTTTAAAAATTTTGGAAACTGCCCAAACCTTTCCTTCATAATGGATTGGCCCCCAAGGGGAGAAACTTTTGGGATCCCACCCCTTTTTCCTGAGGAAATGAAAAACCCCTTTTTATATTTGAGGAAAGCGCGCATTTTTTAAGAGGGACTGTTAAAAAAAAGCCTGTTTAAAGAGGAAACCCTTGTCGTTCCTTTCACGGGAGCTGCCTAAGGGGTGGTTTTATGTAAAATAAACCTCGTTTTTCAGATTTTGGAGCTTGGTAGTGTTTTCACTAAAAGGAGCTAGAAGGCGAAAATGTTTTTAAAACGAAAAGCTAGGTTCCAAAAATCCTTGTTTTAAAAAATTTGAAAAAAACTCCCACCCTTTTTTGTTTTAAATAATTTTTTTTTTGGTTTTTGTCTTCCCCTTTGGAGAGCGGGCCCAAATCCCGGGTTTTTTAAGGGAAAATGGGACCCCAAGTTTTCCCAGATTGGGTACCCCCTTTTCATCCTCTTCTTCCCCGGGTGGAGCTACTCTATGCCTCTTTCCCTTCATTTGTTTGGAGCTGCCTCTTTCCTCGTTCTTAAATGATGGAGCGTTTCTTGCCCTTTCCCCCCCATAAATGGAGCTGCCCTCATGCCTCGTTTCCCACAAAATAGCTGCCTCTTTCTCGTTCCCCATGAAAAAAGAAGCTGCCTCAGGGGCCTCGTTTTTTCAGGGTGGAGCTAGCTCCCCCATGCCCCGTTTTTAAAAAAGGGGGATGGGGGGCCCCTTTCTTTCCTGGGTTCTTCACTGAGGGAAAGGCTGCCTCATCCCTCTTTCCCCTTACGGGTGGGGGTTTTTGCCTCATCCTGTTCCCACTGAGGGAAACCCCGCCTCATGCCTCGTTTTCACTGAGGGAAACTCCCTCCCTCTCCCTCGTTTTTTCACTGAGGGAAACTAGCTCCCTTTCCTGCCCGTTTTTTCACTGGGGCGCCTCTTTGCCCCCTTTTTTCCATGATAGTGCCTCAGCCTCGTTCTTTTTGGGAAAGCTCCCTCTTTCCTTTGTTTTTTCACTGTGGACCAAACTGCTCATGCCTCTTTCTTCACTGATGGAGGCTCCCTCTCCCTCGTTTTTAACTGATGGAGCTGCCCTCATGCCTCGTTTTTTCTTCCCTGAGGGAGCTGCCTCATGCCTCGTTCCCCACTAAAGGAGCTGCCTCATGTTCTTTTCTTCACGATGGAGCTGCCTCTGCCTCGTTCCCTACGATGGGGGCTAGCTCCCTCATGCCTCTTTTCTTCACGATGGAGCTCCCTCA
This sequence comes from Conus ventricosus, assembly GCA_018398815.1. Lineage (NCBI taxonomy): Eukaryota > Metazoa > Mollusca > Gastropoda > Neogastropoda > Conidae > Conus > Conus ventricosus. The sequence goes on from CM031600.1 coordinate 104,213,536, forward strand.
TCCCTCGTTCCCCCCAAAAGGAGGGGCCTCACCCTCGTTTTTTTAAAAGATGGAGTGCCCCCAGGGCCTCTTTTCTCTACTGATGGGTAGCTGCCTCATCCCTCTTTCTTCACTGATGGGGGCTAGCGGTTTTCGGGCCTCGTTCTTACTGATGGAGCTCCCTCATCCCCTCTTTCTTCATGTGGAGCTGCCTCATGCCTGTTCTCCACTGATAAGCGTTCGTCCCTTTCGTTTTTCCCAATGATGGAGTTTGCCCCTGCCCTTTTTTCTCCCTGTTTGGAGCTAGTGCCGATCCCCTCTTTCTTCATGAGGGAATACCCGCCTCATGCCTCTTTCCTACTGATGGACTAGCTGCCTCATCCCTCTTTTCTTCACTGGGGGGTTAGGCCTCATCCCTCGTTTTCATTTGATGGAGCTGCCTCATGCCCCCGTTCCTACTGATGGAGCTAGTGCTTCATCCCCTGTTTTTTAAAACCGATGGAGTACCTCCTCTTTGCCTCTTTTCCCCACTGATGGACTCCCTCTTTGCCTCGTTTTTCACTGAGGGACCCTGCCTAAAGGCCTCTTTCCCCAAATGTTTGGAGCTAGGTTGGGGAAATGCCTCGTTCTTCACTGAGGGGAGTTTAGCTCCCCCATGCCCTCGTTCTCCTTTGATGGAGCTAGTTTGCCTCATCCCCGTTCCCCACTAAAGGACCCTAGCTTGCCTCTTTCCCTTTTTTTCCCCAAAATTGATGGACCCTAGAGGGGAAGATTGTGGGGGAGGTTTTAAAAAGGGGTGGGGTGGGGGTGGATTTGCAAGAAAATGAGGGGCGGGGTTCGTTTCCGGGGGTTAGAGAACCCCGGCGGGGGGGCCCTTTCCTCTCCTCTCTCTCCCCCCCTTCTCTCCTCCCTTTTCCTCCCCTCCTCCCCCCCATCTCCTCTCCTCTTTTTCCTCTCCCTCTCTCTCTCTCTCCCCCCACAAAAACCCAAAACACACATCCACACACCCCAAACCCCCTAACTCCGCCCCGGGCCCCTTTCCACGTCTTCTTCATGATGTAATCAATGCCACTAAACCGGGCCCCCACAACGCCCAAGGCCCAAAGGGAAATTAAAAAGTCACAGGAACCCTTTCCTACAGGAAGCGTTTAGGGAAAATTTCTAACAAAAATTCGGCATCATGGGGCCCAAAAAATATTGCTTAATTTTTTTCAGTTTAAAAGAGACAGGGGGAAAAAGCACAAAGAGGAATTTTTAAACAATGTCGAGTCAATTCAATCTCCTTCCATTTCAACCCAAACTTGTTTTTTAAAAGCCAAATAAATGTTTTTTTTCCCAAAGGGTTAAAGGGGTTTAAAAAAAGGGAAATCTTTTTCTAATTAGGTCACCCTAAAAGTTTTATGGCCCCAAAAGCTAGAAACGGCTTCATTGGGGGGGAAAAACCCGTTTGAATTTTTTACGTTCCAGGGCTGGGGCAAGACCATCATTTCCGTCACGACGGGGTTTGCATTTTCTAGCCCCCATCTTCTAATTATGGGCTGTAATCTCTTCTTTTTGTCAACCACTCTTTTCTACGAATTACTGAGTTGGTTTTTTTTGTGTGGAAACGTTATCGAATCAATGGAGCCCCTAAGGCGGTGTTTTTTCTTTTTCTTTTTTTTTTTTTTTTCCCAAAGGGCCCAAAAATCCCCTTCTTTTTTTGGTGCTTCACATTGCCCCTTTTTATCTCCCAAAAAAAAAACAAAAAAGCAAAAATAAACAAAAAAAATTTCCACAAAAAGGGGTTTTTTTTTTTGGTTTTTCTTCTTAAAACAGCCTTTTACCCCACCAGGGCCTATCTGAAATTTTTCTCTTACAAAGGAAACACAGTGTTCCCGATTTTAGTGTTTTGGAAATTTAAATACAAATGTCGGGGTTTGTTGATGTTCTAATTGTGGTAAACGGGAAAACACTCACTCTGATCACGTTTTGTACATACAAAGGAAACAGCATGCATTAAACAAAACAAAAAAATAATCATTTTCGGTTTTTCATTTTGTTTACAACACACACACACACCTCTCTCTCTCTCTCTCCTCTCTCTCTCTCTCTCTCTCTCTCTCTCTCTCCTCTCTCTCTCTCTCTCTCTTCCCCCCCCCTCCTCTCAAATATGTTAACACTGGTAGTTATATGTTGAAGGCACAGTACCATAGCAAAATTTGAGCGTAAGCAACCAATTCCGTATGTACACCCGCATGAAAGGATATCGTTAGTCCAACTGCCCGTCTTCTCTCCAACCCTCATACCCAAGCGCGTGAGCACTCCTCACGTCACACCACCGCCACCACCCCCCGAACACCCCCAACCCACCCACCCCAACTCTCACCCCCCCCCCCTCCCAAATACCCACACACACACACACACTCACACACACACACGCACGCACGCACGCACGCACGCACACACACACACACACACACACACACACACACACACACCACACAGAGAGAGAGAGAGAAAGAGAGAGCGAAAGACAGAGGAGAGATAGAGAGAAAGAGAGAGGGACAGAGGGAGGAAGAGGGACAGACAGACAGACTGATCGGCCGGTCAGGCAGACAGATGGACAGAGACGGCGTCTTTTAAATGAATTTAGGTGTTAGTTACATTAGAATGGTTGCTTCTGAATATGTATTTTCTTCTCAAATTTAATTGTTGATCAAAAATGATTTGAAGCGAAGACAGTGCTTTTGTTTTCCGCGCTATACTTATACACATTTTGCCCAACAAAATTATATGATTAACTAAAACAAACTCATTTTGGCTCAGTTCCTTTTTACAAACACCAAATAAGACATCCAAAACCAATAATTTTACTAGTTTTCCAATTTCAAGCCATAAAAGTACTTCAATTTTTTTTACAAAATAGACTTACATTTGGGCATTCAAAAAAAAATGCTCAATGAAGTCAATCTTATCATTACAGTAATCACATTTGTTAGAGTCTGTTACTTTCATTTTTTCAAGAATGATATTTGTAGGATAGATATTATGGTTTATTTTCCATTGTAGTTCGTGTAACCGAACTTCTTTGAAACTTTTCTCGGCAAGATCCAGAAACTGTCGCTGAGAACAAAATTGAATTTTCTTTGCCAGACTTCATAAGCGTGAAGTTTTAGATTGATTTCATCTCCCGCTTTCAATAATGACTTTATTTTCTTTGGTTTTACATTAAACTCACCTGCAATACAGGATTCCACATGGATGTTTTCACGACTCATTTCGATACATTGAATCCAGTTCATCCATTGTCTTGGAATTGAGTTGCAAACAGTGTTGTATTCAAAAATTACATTTGCTTTATTTTTAATCTATTACAGTTGAAACTTCTTCTAAACTCAAGAGTCGGTTTTCATGTGCATGCACTATGTTTTGAACACATTCAAATCCATTTTCGAACCAATTTTGAAAATACAAAACCTTGCTCTTATATTGTCCTAAAGTGTTATGAAATAACATTTGACTATGAACGTTCTTGCTGTCCACATCCTCCAATTTAATTTCTTTCTTATTATCTAGATATGTAATAATGACATCTTTCCAAAAGTCGTTTCCTATTTCACTCACTTTTTGTAGCTGCTTTGATCTGCAGTTTATCCTAAATATATTTTGTTCTGTAGCAAGTTTACCCAAATGCCATTTGGTATAAAGGTCCAGTTTTCGTTAGTAGCACAGAACAGCTTTCCAGCCCATTGTAAATACAAACATTTTTGAAATTCTAACATATTAATCATTTTAAGTCCTCCTTCACCATAGTCACTTTCCATTGTTTTTCTTTTCACCTTTTCGAAAGCTTTACGGTTGCTAAATTTTCTTTGCCAAATAAACCTATACAACGGTGTGTTCACCTGCCTAAGAATTATTTCCGGGATACCTATACATTGCATAACGAATGTCAACTGGCTAACAATATAAGATTTAACTATAACGATTTTGCCATGTATACTGAGATCCCTTCTACTCCACTGTTTTATCAAATTATGGATTCTTTTAACTCTACTTTTCCAATTATCTTCAGTATTTCTAGCCATTGTTTCTGTTTGGTAAATAAATTCCCAGGATTTTTATTTTATCAACGATGGGAAACGGTAAATTCTGTTCTTCTCCTCCTTTACCTAGTCGTATTGCTTTGGTTTTATGTAAATTCAGTTTAAGTCCGGAAAAGTTTTCAAACGAGTTAAGTATGTTTAAAGACATTATCATATCCTCTCTATTTTTAAGAAATAGTGTTGTGTCATCAGCTAATTGCTTTATTTTCAATACAGCGTTAACATTATTTTTTGGTGTCATGATACCCGAGATAGGACTGTTTCTTATCTTTATTGCCAAAATCTCTACCGCTAAAATAAAGGCCAGGGGAGAGAATGGGCAGCCTTGCCTAATTCCACAGTTAACATCAAAAGCCTCAGAGATCCATCCACCATGGTTAATGCTACTCTGGCAATTGCTGGTTAAAACCGATATCCATGTCTGAAAGCAATTGCCAAAACCAAACACTTTAAAAGCATGCAAGAGGATTTTTTTTACATATGGAGTCGAAAGCTTTGGAATAATCTAGAGCCACAAGGTATCCTGATTTACCCGTTATATTTAAATAATTTATCGCATCATCTATCGTTCTTACAACAGTTGCTATGTTTCTACCCTTTATGTACCCTACCTGATCCTCGTTAACTAATTTCGGTATCACCCTTCCTAATCTCACCGCTAAGGTTTTTGCCAGTATTTTGTAATCAGTGTTTGTTAACGTAATAGGTCGCCAGTTGTTTAACTTATCTCTATCTAAATCATTACCTTGTGAAGTAATGTTATGACTCCTTGCTTTTGTGTAAAAGACAGCTCTTCTCTATTAAATGAATTATTAAACGAATCAGTTACTAGACGACCTACTTTGCTCCAGAAGAATTTATAAAATTCGGTGGTTATTCCATCGCTTCCCGGAGCGGAACCATTTTTCATCATCTTGAGAGCATCAGTCGTTTCTTTCGAGTGTTACTGCACCTTCACATAATGCAGCATCTTTTTCTTCTAATCTCGCCATGGTCTCTTCCTCTAAGAAACTATCTGTACCTGCCTTTACATCTGCAGCATTTGTTTTCTGATTATACAGCGTTTTATAATATGACACTTGTTCCCGTAGTAATTCTTTCTGGCTAGTGATAATTTCTCCTGAGTCCGTAACAGTAGTAGTAGTAGTGTAGGGACGTAATCAATACATAGGCCGTTAAGCCTTTCAATGTCCCCTCGTATTATTTTACTTTTATGACAGGGTTGAAAATGCATGCAATATATATTTTCCTTCTTGTTCATCAAAGCTTCTAAACTGTACTTTAAATTTCAAGTCTTCATCCAGCAAATTCTTAAAAACATTAGTATTTTTAGCAAATTTAAGTGCAGTTGGCAAACTGTTCCAGTTAGCAATAACTCTGTTACTGAACTTGAATCTCCCCATATTAGTATGAAACTGCTTACACAAATATTTGCCTTCCGAATTTCTTGTTCTATCTGTTTTAACAGCCTCAAAAAAATAGTCCCACTGTATGTCCGTTTGCTGGTGAAATATTTTGAAAACTTCAATCAAATCCCCTCTAATACGTCTACCTTTTAAAGAGTGCAAATTTAAGTAATTTAATCTATCTGTATAAGACATGTTTGTACATTCTTGCAAGATTTTAGTAGCTCTTCTCTGTACTCTTTCGATTGCTATTGACTGTCTTTTCAAGTGTGGGTACCAGATTATATTGCCATATTCAAGATGCGGTCTAACCATAGCTTTATATAACTTTAAAAACGTTTCTTTATTTAGGTAAATAAAAGTTCTTTTTATTAATCCAATCATTTGGTTTGCTTTATTTATACACTTTTGAATGTGAGTATCAAAAAGTAAATCTTTATCAAAGATTACACCCAGATCCTTTTCTTCCTCACATTTCTGTACCAGCCTATTTCCACCATCTATTTTCATGTTGTATTCATGTTCTGGATTGTTTTTGCCAACATGCAAAACTTTACATTTTTTAACATTAAAATATAGATTCCACTTGTCTGACCAGTTTTGGAGGCAATTTAAATTTTCTTGCAGACTATTATAGTTATCTGATTTGTCATATTTTTGTATCATCAGCAAAAATTTTACAAAACTATTTACCTCATCTGGAAGGTCATTTATAAAAATAGTAAACAGTACAGGTCCTAAAATGCTCCCTTGGGAATACCACTCATAACATCTTTCTCTGTCGACATACAGTTACCCACTCTTACTCTTTGTTTTCTATTTGACAAAAAATCTCTAATCCAGTTTAGCAACTTACCTACTATACCGTATGCTTCCATTTTTTTCAATAATCTCTCATGCGGAACCGTATCAAATGCTTTACGGAAATCAAGGTAAATTATATCAACAGAGTACTTATTCTCTAGCATGTTAACTAAATCTTCCATAACTTCAAGTAGTTGATATGCAAGACCTTTTTTACGAAACCATGCTACATACTGAACAAATATTACAATGAAGTAGATACTATGTCTCTATAATGGATCGTTTCATCAATGCATCTTACCG